>LS990915.1:28732717-29007717 GCA_900464855.2 Musa schizocarpa
ACTTAACCCGGCGGTGCTAGCTCTCGGCTTGGGCGGTTGCACCTCCCACAACAATCAGGGTCCGAATGGGTAGCTCCATTCGGCCCAATTTCGGTTTTTCAGGGGCCCAATTGCCCCAAGATTAAGCTAATGGGATCACCTCCCATTTCCAACTTAATCAATGTGCTAACTACGATAAATCCTAAGACAATCTCTGCAGCTTGCTCCGGTGCGTCAATCGCTTCTTCCGGCGAGTTTCCGTCGATCATCCGATGAACCCTCGGTGATGCTCCTGCGGACTCCGGCAAACTCCTGGACTTGCGACGATCCACTTGGCAAGTTCCGACGAGCTTCTTTTGGCAAGCTCCTAGACTTCTCGGATTTGTTCCCGTAGAACCTCCGACGACTGTCCGAACTTCCGTCGAACTCTCGAACTCCCAACGTGATCATTGTCTTGACTCCGGTGCAACTCCCGCTACATGTCTTTCTTCCATCGTAGTTAATCCTGCATACTTAAAACAAAACTTCGATCGAGATAATTAATCCTAAGCAATTAACCAAGTTGTCCGACATGTCATTGGTCCCTCGACGCTTCGTTCGATTCTTCGGTGCATCGTCCTCTCCTGCAGCCTATTGCCCAATCGACCAGTTGACTCCGCAACTCCGATATCCTTGGCACAATACCCGCTCTTCTTGGCCCGATGCCCGAGTCCACGGCCCGAAGCCTTCTGTCGATACGTCGACCGATCCACCGGCCCGACATCCAATCTTCTGACATGTTCCTTCGGCACAACATGATTTTACTGCTTTAATTGTCTCATCCTGATCGAAGCATCCTGTGTCACTCAAAGCGCAGATTAAATCATAAACATATATCAAGTAGTTTCATCATCAAAATACGAGATTCAACACCCTTAGCGTCATTGGAAACCCCAGGCACATTAGGGTGTTCGATGTGTCATATAGTGACATATGGGCCCTAAAGGCTATAGTGTGCTCTATTGGGTCAGATCTTCTATCAAACTCTTCCAGCGTTAGGAGACAGAAGTTAGTTGAGAGGGGTTCCTCTCGAATATCCTGGATGAACAGGGAGGCACATGAACTGAGGTCGTCGGCCTTCCCCTTTGAGTGTTGGAACTCTTGATGCACCTCATCCAGTTGTTGGTTCATCATCCGTAGCTAAGCTCTAAGTGAATCCTTTATCGAGTTAGTGAATTGGGTTTTCATCTTAGGTATAGCTATCCTACGGCATGGTGGGGCATTGAACTCTACCGTTAGGGACGTTGGCACTCCAGGAGGTGCGACATTTTGGGGGAGTCGATAGGGGATCCACCAAGGACAACCCCAAGGGTGCTAGAGCGAGCAAGGGTTAGATTGTTGGTCACAACATCGGGGCCGCCTATTGAGCCAATTGGGGCAAGAGGATGGAGACAGCCTGCATCATCCCGGCGAGCATCTATACTTGATGAGTGAGATTCAGGAAGGCGTCAGCCAAGATGAACAAGTGCTTGGTGCTTGACCTTGGAGGGGAGAGGCTGGGGTTGTTGAATAGACATCAATAGCATCCTAGAGTCTATGCTAAGGTAGTGGTATCCACTTATGGAAGGGAAGGTAGTTGTCCTCCTTGCCCAAGGCATTGTGCACAAGCAGTGGTGCCTCCTCACTAGAGCACTCATTGAGGGGGTTTGTAAGTGGATGTTTTTGTGACATTCAACCCCTCTTTCTAGTACTAAAATTTATTACCATGATGTCGTTGATCGAGAAATCGACATAGATAGGTTCGATCTTGAAGGCGCAAGCTCGTCCAAGGACCTCGTGGGGGGTCACGTGAAGGCGATATGAGTGGCGGGCAGACCCGGTTAGCATGATCCCGAGGTGCTGCTTGTTCGTCAAGGCGGATCTCGTGTCGTCCCGAGGTGCGCTTTAGTCTCATGCCTGCACAAGCGATCAATGTCCTGGGAGATGTTCTAGACTTGACCCCATCGATGATTAAATTAGTAGAGAAGTGAAAAATAGTCCCTTTGCCTCCTTTGAGCGTTGGAGGTTGGTTTTTATAATTGAGTCGCCGATGGCGTGAGGCTAGTGGTAGGTTGGAGTACCCCTTGCACCATCCCGGGATTCATTAATGTCGATGGCTGACGAGCATACCTCTCTATGAGACACGTTAGGGAAGGACGATAGTAGAGGTGCCTTTTGTTAGGGTCGAGGCCTATTTGGGATAAGCAAAGATGGCACCCTACGCTAAGCATCCGAAAAGAAATGGAAGGGAAAGTAGGCCACATCATTTGGAATTAATGTCTTTTACTACTGAGTATACGAGCCTTCGTGAAACTATGATTTGATAATAAGCTAGTGTGACCTTCGTGGAGATCGAGTTGAGCAAGGGTCGATGGATCATGTCATTGCCCAGGTGGCAATCGTGAATTGGCAATGTCACACTAACGTTACTACTTTCCCTATCAACTATCATATCCACCACGATGGACCACCTTTAGAATGCATGAAAACAACTTATTTCTCACAGATAAATAAATTCTCAGTCAGTCTTAAATCTGAAAAGACGGTTTTGGATTCATCTATTGCACGTTATTTACAATCCGACAATTTCATAAGTTCCCTTTCTTTTGGCCTTTGTTTGTCATTACCCCGCAATGCATCATTCTTTATTTTTCAGACAATAAAACAACACAGTTTTAAACGCAAAGTAATTAACAAGCAATGCGGCATACAGATATATAGCATCAGGTCATCCAATAAATCTGATTAATACAAAAAAATGAAAACAACAATGATTTTCTCAGCATCAAGAGAACCTATACATGTGGCGCTGATCTTTCATGTCTCAAGTCTAGGCATTAGTCTTCGATCTTAAAAGTTTATAGAGATACAAAATCCTCAGTTCGGCCTCTAGCAACCAAACTCAAAGCTACCAGAAACAAATATCAAAGAGGTATAAAACAAGACCAACAGCCTTGATCAACTGCACCACCAGACTTGATCAACTGCACCACCAGAATACATCAAAACAACCCACATTTCCACCTTACAAGCTATGCCGATCCCGAAACTTCTCAGTAGCTCCCCATAGGAGGCATGCCAAATGGTGGCATTGGAGGCATTCCCATACCGGGCATTGGTGGTGGAACTGGATAAGATCCACCCATGCTCGGTGCTCCCATACCGGGCATAGGTGGTGCTGGTAGAGCAAGAGGCAGCAACTGTGCATACATATTCTGCAAAAAAATAGAAAAACGAAAAAGAGTCCAATGTTTCCATTATTATGCAACACAAGATTCACACACCATGAACCAGGAAGAACTCCAAAGGAACATTGCGTACCTGCTGTGCAACCAAATCCTTCTCTTCCTTTTCTTTAGATTTAACTTCATTTTGTGCCTCAATCTTATCCTTCACAAGATTGTCAACTTTACTAGTGTACTCGCGAATAAACTGCATTTATCCAATATTTGTCATGATGAAACATAGTAGTTTAGAGAAGTATATTCTTAAAGGTACCACAGTTCTACACATTAGCTACTTCTATACATTAAAATGACAAGATGATGACAAATCACCTGTAAAAGGTACGGAAAGGCAAAATCAATCATGTTGTTCATCCAGGCCAGTTCAAGGGCAACATCAGGACGGATCAAGTCATAACAAATGAAGAGACACGAGGCAAAGCATTCCTTCTTTCCCTGCAACACATTTCCCAGAGTTCATTACATGTCTTCAGGAAAATCAAGATGAATAGGTTGACTAGTAACATATGCAGAAGTATGCTAGAAGCAACAAAAACATGGATCTTTTTGAGTTTTGTTCCACAAATATGCCTTTTTATCCAAGTTAAATAATAGTCTTTTATTCATAGATACAAATGCACTTAATTGGTAAAATATCAATCAGTGTTGTTTATGTGTTTATCAATGGAAAACTATTGATGCCACTTAGCAAATGGTAATCAGAAATTAAATAGAAGTTTTATCAAACTCTGATTTATGTAATCTCTAGGTCACATCAGCTTAGTGATACTATAGCACCCATTTTGGCATATATAGAAAAATGTCTTGAATGTCAAATTTCAATTTTGTCCAATGTTACATACAGATATACAACATATTGATTTGATACATCACTTCAAAATGCACTTTGACAATAGTGCACAATATCTAGAAGTACCAAAGATGGATCTATATGAAAATTAATGGAGACCAAGCTTCATCTCCACAATAATTTAAAAGACGAACAAAAATAAAAAAGAAGATATCACTACTAGTTCATGGCCATTTTTTCAAACATAAACATATAATTTAGCAACTTTCTACCTCAACAAAGATGTAATTTGGATATAGCATAGAATACTATATGAAGAAATTGATTGCTAATTAGCGTAACAGATTAAGCCCTTACCTGTTCAATAAAATAAACAAGCAATTCTTCAGAAAGTTCACGGTCACCAGATTGTGAACATGTCTCCATGGCATCCTTGTAAAGGTTGTCCTTCTTGGACAATGCAATTGACTGCTTCCATCTCCCAGCTTTCTTGTAAATGTATGCTGCAATCCTCCTCATCTCAAGAAGCTCATGCTTTTCAATCTAGTAAAACAAAACACTCATAACAAGAATTTTCATAATCATCTAATAAAGATAGCACGCAATAGCAACTTTACCCTCTGTGCAAGGCCTATCTGATCAAAGTTATCATGCAAGTCAACTGATTCACGTAATCTATCATAGTCTTCCTCCTCAACATAGATTTCATTCAGTGCTTCATTAACAGCAGCTACATTGTTACTTTGAACTGCAACCATATATGGCTTCACTATATGCAAGTAACCAGCCTGAAGTATGAAAGTGTTAGATATTTAAAATATGTCAAACTATATTAAGAGCACAATTACACACCCAGCAAAACACAAAACCTCATTTGGCTTTTCACCTAAGACAAATAAATTCCATAAAAAGTATAATAAGGACAAATTTGCACCTTTCGCATAATATCCACGACACGTGTGTGGTCCACACGAAGTGCGAGCACATGGAGAACATCATTAATGAGGTCGGGATGTTCTTGCAGGTAGAAATGCACAGCCTTGTAATATAGCTCAACATTTGCAACTTTAACAATAACATCTTTGAACTGCATATGATCCCAGGCATCTGGAGAATGGTTCATTATAGTTGTTGCTGCATTATCAAATTCATCATACTGAATATACAAATATGTAAGCTCTTTCCAATGATGTTGCTCATCACAAACACGGATAAGCTTCGGAATGTTCAATCGAGTTGAGAAAAGTTTAATGTGCTCCATAAGTTTCTCTGGCCTATATCTAGCATATAAGACTCCCAGCTCTGTAAAGATGCCCATATGCGCACGTTCTAAACCAAGGCCACTTTCCATGAGAGAAATTAACTCATTAAAGCAGCCTCTGTTCTGATAATAGTCACTGACCTCTTCCAGGTCATCCACCTAAAAAGAGAAACAAAAAACAACATATAACATTTCCCAGTTTGACCCAGGATGCAAAACATTCTATATCACCATGGAAAAACACACAAATATAGAAATTGTTACTTCATACTTTCAGTGACTTACCTGGATAATTATATTCAGACCACATATTTGTGCCAAGCGGAACTCCTCAGCATCCACACAAGCAAAACAAACTTCCTTCCATGTCTTTGAGCTATTTGCCTTACGAGCTGCATCAACGGCACCCTGAAACTGCTTTAGTTTAACGAGGGTACAAGCCAATTTTGCCCAGTTAGAAATGAAAGCAAATATGATCTTAGCAGCTTCATAAAGAGCATCATCAAATAAGCGGTCGCCGACATTTTGAAGATTAGCAACATTTGGCATTAGAATGAACTCCTCAATTTCACCTAGCCTATCAATCTTAGCATATGCAAATATCAGTTCACCATCCACTTTCGGCTCTTTAACCTTTTGCCTCACCATCAACAAGTACTTCACCAAGTCATGGTAAACATTAGCATCTTCAGCAGCCCGAATAACATCATGGAACTGCGTTTCATCATCTGCACGAATAAATGACTCAATTGCATCACTTACTAACCCTTCCTGTAACTGAGCTTTTGCAACCTGGCTCCATACAGCATCTTCCTCAACACGGAAAGCAAATTCTACAGCCCGCTCTATGCTTTGGATGTTGTCCAGAAGGACAATGACAGCCTGCACATTTAAGTTGAATTTCTTGAAGATGGCAAAGGCTTCTTCATATAATTGTGCTTCAACTGCTACCTCACCGACTGCTGGGCCATCAAAATTGTCTAATCTATTAATGTAATCCATGACCCTAGGTGGATCTGCTTTAATAGCTGTTAATATCAGCAGGTTTTGCAGATTGAAATTCCCACTGAAGGCAGAATTCTGTAGCACAATCTTCTCAAGTAGTTCAATAAGTTCATGTGGAAGATCAGCGGTCATGAAAGCTTTAACAGCAGCAGAGACTTGCTCAGGGCTCTTGCTCTCAGGCAAAGCAGTCGAAACAACTTGATCAATGAGTTGTCTTCTGTATTCATTTTCTGGTTGGAGGACTTTCTCCCATAAATCGGCATCCATCCTCTCGACAACATATCTATCACCAAAGAAGATACCAAATCATCTAAATGATTTGATTAAAGAAAACTCCTAACAAGGTTAATTAAACAAAATGGCATACCTGGCTTGCAATTTGAACAGTGAATTTTTGTTAGTGACATTTATTAGTTCATCATCACATTGACCTCGTCTGTATGCAACAACTGCAAGAGTAGGGTCCCGCTTTTCACAATATTTACCAACAACACGTGAATCATAGTATGGATTAGTAGTTAGAAAATGCTCTGGATTATTATTGCTGTCTATGATAATCTTTCCCAGTGCATTATGGACATGCACATCCTGGCTCCCTTCGCTGACAAGATGTTCCAGAAATTGTGTGAGCAACCGCAGACGATTCCTGTTTTACGTAAGACATTAGAGGTGGAAATTTATTAGACCAAGAATATTGTTTCCAAGAATATAATAAAGTGTAATGTGCCATACCTTTTCTCACACTCAGCCACAAGAGGTTCAACTGGCAGGAGAGAACGGACGGAAAGAATCAGACCTTTAATAAAATCTTCTGGACATTCATCATCTAGCAACTGCCCAACAACCAATGGAGCATTTCCTGGATTTACCTGTAAATATAACAAAACAAACAACCAAGTTAGCCACATCAAAATCTCTAGAAAAATAATTTAGTCTATCTCATGTTGCAACAGACAAGTTTAACCCAGATGGTCAATGCAAAAGATGTTAATTAATAACTGCAGCAGATGAGCAGATAAAACTAGCATCCAATTAAAAAAAGAATCTTACCTTTTGTACATAGCCTTCAATATATCGAAGCATGTTGTTCGTATATAAATAGTGAGTCAAGTCTGGAACAAAACCAAAACGGTCACAAACATTGATCAGGGGTCTTGCATCTGGAAGTTTGGCTTCCATCAGGAAATTCTTTGTTTTTTGGGGATCATAGAAGTTAGATTCCCTTGTTACACGTTCAACTTCTTTTAACTGTCCAGTTTTTGCTGCAGCCTCAATATACTTGAAGTGAATATCAGGATCCTCACTGTATCATTATGGTAAAAAGAAGACAAGATTAGCTTCTGTATCAAGTTTTCAAATTAGTCATCCTGAACATTTTAGTCTGGAAATGTACCTGGAGCTTAAATAAGATCCCAAAAAGAAGTATAGGCCTTCATAAGACTTAAATTGCTCAAATAGTTTTATGCAGGCATCCACACCTAACTGCTCAGAATATTCTTTGGCAGTCTACAAAAGACAAAGATGTTATTTACCTAGGATAAGCAAACTTATGTTATGCAATAAGATTAAAGAAAACAAGACACCTGCACAATTATCTGAAGGTTGCCTCTCAAATTAACAAGCAAAAGATCCTTCATACACTCCAGTGCCCATTCCCTGGAAAGTGTCCCAAAGAACTCGACAAGTGCCTGTATTGAGCTAAATTTTTACTTAATATCTTGCTTATTACCAATATAGCTTATCAGATAAATGATGTAACCAAGGACACCTGTGGCTCAATGGCGTGAGTGTTCACGATGACACGTTTTATATCAGGCAACTCTGTGTAATGCTGCAGAATAATGTACAATTGTTTAATAATATGCAACACAAAAACTTGCCTGAAATTATTCTCTGCAGCATATCCTACCTGAAGAGCTCGCACATATAAACCAGCCTTTTCACATAACTGAGCAATCCTAGGGCGATCATAGTGACTGAACATTCCATTAGCCAATATCGCATCTGCAACATTTGGATATGTCACCAAATTGATCTCTAAAACCTGCAATAGAATATAAAGGTTAGGAAGAATGATCATCAATTGAAGAGAATACTAATTTAACTGTGAAAATACAATACCTTGGTTTGGAGAAAAGCATGCTCAGGAAGATTGGGCTTCAGGACATCTAACAGGAACCTTGTTGCCTCTCGAATCATATTTCTCTACCAAAAGTAAAACAAAAAAGAGATTTCAGAGTGAATTCAACCAACAAAACTTGACAATCAGGATCCTACTACAGCATTTCTGATAACTAAAAATTTAAGAAACTTGGGTGTCCCCTATCATCTCCACTCAACACCATGTTTAGAGAGGAAAGTATCTGAACCTGAAGAAAAAGATCAGTAATTGTATTGTAATCCACTGGGCAGCCTCCCTCCATTTGTGACATCATTAGAGCAAAATTAACTGCTGCCTGTGACAGACAATTATCAAAGATATAGAATGAAATAGATGGATTTCCAAATAGTGATAAAAGGACGAGCACAGTGAAATCCATAGAGCAACTTTATAATAAAATGATGAATTAAACATTTCAGCGACATTTTTATCTTATGTTGCAACATCATGCGCAATTTGGGTACATGGTCGAATATCACAAAGAACAAACTCTTACCTGAGGATCTGACCTCAGAATGGTCTGCAGAAGGAAGAGATAATCTGGCGTGTAGCCAACCTGCAATCAAGAATAGGCTTATCACAACTGGCTCCAGAATTTTTAGGTAAAAATCATGCTTCAGGGCAAAGTCATTATACAGGTAAATATATTTGTTAAAATGTGCTGGATTGGTGGGATTCCTTTAGGTGAAACAAAGACAAGGGTGTGTTTCCATCCCCAGAAAAATAAAGATGTCCCAAGAAAATATATATATATATGATTGTTGAATTGGATACATCATAGGACAACTATAAGAAAAAAAATGGTACCTGATTTGAGTAAATAAGAATCTTATCAAACTCCCTTCTTTCCGCAAAAGCAGCAACAACTTTAGGAGTAGCCCTTGCTTTTATATAGATTTTCAGTGCAAGATCATTGTCCACGGTCTACAGAAATCACAGTGGTAGATGTTCAACATAAGACAGTTCTAGTCTCTGATATGGTAATGACTAGAGAGTATATTATAATATTGGTAATTAAAGTACGTCATCAGTTTTAACTATTCCCAAGATGCCTCTTAAGTTCTATGAAAAGTTACATAACTTACCTTCACAAGATCCCCAAGTTCTTCACTGCACTCAAGCTTGTCTTCAGCCAACCAATTTTCCAGTAGATTCTTTTTGTTCTGGTTCACAACAAGGCGAGATAGCTCCAAAGACTCAAAAGCATTAAGCTTTCCTTTTGTTAATAATGTTCCAAAATACTGCAACAGTGGTGGTGTTTGCCCAGCTTGAACTGGAACACTCTGCAGAACATATAGAGATATTATAGCAAGTACCGAGCAAGATATGGAGATAATACCCATAAGAAAAATGCAAAGAACAATGGAAGCATTACTTATTTTGCAAAGAAGAGACCGAAGAAATTCAAATTATAGACTTGCTTCAAATGTAAGCCATGTATTTCTATAACAATATAGCAGCGTATGACCTCTAGGTATGCCAGAAGCAGAAAAAAGATAGGACTAATGAAATTCACTACCTGAAACTTTGCAACAGTCTCTGGAGTTCGAAGAATGCCTTGCGGAGATTCTGCAGCAAGCTCAGCAGCTTCCTTATACTTTGTCTGGGAAAATAGTTCTTGGAATCTTTGCACAACCTGGAGATACAGAAGACATACTTGTCAAGGAAATCTTCTCAACATGGTAAAAATAATGCAGCGAATAAAAATTAGAAGGTTATGCACATTCTAACTATTTCAGGTATCAGAGCAGTATAAAACATAAGAAAACATTGCCACTGTACCGATCCATGACAAACCTAAGAACTCAAGATGCATAAGTTATTATATATATAAGCTAGTAATGTACTATAACTTTGTTTCACAAGGAAGTTCCATAGAAGAAGCACAAAATTGGCAAAATATTCATCTCATACTTATGCCAGGACGAATAGTTAACATACAGGCAGCAACACCGGCCAGTAGGGGGTAAACTGCAACTCAACTTTTATGGAATGCTTATGAATTTAGATAAGAAACTAAGGAAGTACCACAAAGAGGCACATTCCATCCATGAGTTTATTCAAATGCAAGGATGGATCATTGGCCTAGGTGTTCAGCTGAAATTTCCAACCAAATATTGAAAACTATAATAGAAATGAAGTATTCAAGTGTTTTCAGGCCATGAAATGGCATCTCCAATTACAGATAGCTTTAGCTGAAACTAACATATTTAAGGCCAAAAGACTCACTTCAATGTTGTCGTCTAACTTTATTGGTTAAGCTTGCACACACATACAGAAAAGAAAGTAAATCAAATTAAATTGTTAGCTAGATCAAATAAAAATTTCATGAATTCTGATAAGAGCTTAATTGTTTCAAGCAAGAAACACAAGAATATTAAAATTTAAAATTCTCATTATACAAGATGAGGTAGGACTTACTCTTTATCTCCAAAGGACCAAAATTAATTCAAATTTTCATTATCAAAATGTACAAAAATGAGTTACCTTGATAATTCATTTTTTTTATAACCTATTTGTTGAATGGCACTATGCAGTTTAAAAATGCTCTCTATTTATTTCATACCAACCTAACAGTCCAGGCTATACATTCCAGTATTGTTGAAAGTTTCAAACTATGCTACTTTTTGTTTTAAATTTAAGTGTAGAAGCATAGTTGTCCCTGTTTTAGTTTCTTGAAAAGGAAGCAATGTCAGAGATGAAATAAGATTCTTTGGGTTTCCATATGATTAGAAGGTTTGTCATCGCTGTAGTTCAATTTTTCAGTTTAGCTTGGTGATGAAAAAAGTTTAATAGATTTCAAGGAAACCTTCAAAAACAAGATACCCAAAGCCTTTTCACACCAGTTTCCAAAAAATAATTCACTACTGTCACTTAGATGGCAAGAAAGATGCACAAATTATCCCCAGGCCAAAAAAGATAAATCAAGTCATGTTTAGTAGTTCAATCCTTTAGGCATGTACATTTTGTAATATGCCTCATAATGCATTTGTGTAGTTGATACAATATGTATCAATGATCCAAAATAATCCATAAAATGGTTACCAAGGATTGAAGTCTCAGTTCAATACCGGTTTTGATAATCTACTGGACCCATATGGTAGCAGTATACTGGGTCATAGGCCAACCTGTCTGGTATGTTACCACCCAAAAAAATAATTAAAAATACTGACAAAATGAGTATATATATCGAAGAATACATGCATAGCTGCAAATAAAATTGTCTGAATATACATCAGTACTACTTATTAAGACTTCCAAATTTTCTAAGCATCCAAAATCAAGAACATATTCCTTTTCCAGAAAAGAGAAGTTTGTATGAGACTTGAAATAGTTAGTCTCAGCAAGACTTAACTATGTATTTTCTATAAAAAGCAATGCACGACCAGCAAAAGCTAATACTTATTCCAGGAACTGACAAAAAATATAACTTACCAAATTCTCTGCTCCAGGAAGGTTCCCTCGTTTGGCAAGGTTAACAGCAAGCTCAAGATTGTTCAACTGTGAAATTGGTGAAACAAAGTTTAATCTTAAATCTTTATTAACTGTCAAATTTTTAAAAGAATCCTGATGTGGTAACATACTTGGCCACTAACAAATGGCACAATGGTTGCTTCATTGACAGTAGCCAGAAGAACCTGGCCCCTCCTATTGACTGCATAAAAGCCACCCACATTTGAAGCCTCTGTTGTAAGAAATATAGGATCTGGACTAATTCGATTTCTGTAAACTGCTGTTGCTGTGTCCAGATCATACACAAACAACAGACCAAGCTTTGTGATGACGTATATCAAACTGTACTTTTGGGAGATCTGCAACAATGAACAACCACTTAGATCTGTACTTTTGTGTCAAACAAATGTTTATTGAGATCTCACTGAAAGAGCTTCAGAGGTCACCTGCATTGCCACAGGAAAGTCATCAGCAAAATCTGGTGGGAAGAACAGATCTGCTTGTTTCTTTGTGAAACCTGGTTTTCCTGATAATAGAATTTTTTCTCTCAGAATGTAAACAGACTAAAAAGAGGAAATGTGACAAGAAATAATTATATCCTTAAATAGTGCTAATTTTCGTATTCCATCAGCTTGTGTTTTGTCAATCCAAATAGTTGGGACTAAAAATATTCTTCTTTTCATTCAGTTATTTTCATAACTGTTCTCAGTAGAAATAATCCTTCTAAATGTTGGAGAATTTCCAATATAAGATTCAGAAAATAAAAGTATAGTCTAATTATCTCAAGTCTCAACCCCGTTGTCATGTTAATACTCATTTTCCACCTTATTTCAGACATTCCATAAATGTAAGGAGAATCAAGTTTCTCATTCTAGTAAATATAATGCCAGCAATTATTTCTCCTACTCTGTGAAAATTGGTTCTCCCACTGAACACTTCTGCACATGACCAAAGTGAAAACAAATAAACAAGGTACCTGGTTGGGCTCCTAGTTCAATAATATGCAACTTTGAACTAATTTGTCCAGCATTACTTGTCTTTGAGGCAAAGCAAATAAGAATGGATGGTTTCTCATTCCCAACCACCTGCAAACGATATGATCTTAGAACCAGGAATTAGAAAACAAAATACTCAAGGAGCACCTGCAAGATTTAGTTCCCATAAATAAAGAACCACCAAAAAATCTAACCTTAAATGATGCGAAGGATGCTGCATGTGCCTCAAGTGCCTGACTGCGCTGCTGCTCCACAGAAAAAAGCTGCATATTGCCTTTAACCAGTTGTGGTCTCTACAATCAGAATTTAATTACATACGAAACAAAAATTATAATGTATTTAACTAAATCAAAAGCATAATTGTATCATCATCAAGTAACTGGAAACAGAACATCAAATAGATAATAAACAAATGAAAGTGAAGATAAAGCGAAGTGCATAAACAGAAAGAGTTGGTCAACATCACAGCAAGACTTCTGAATGATAATAAAGAAGTGCAAATGCTTGTTCAAGAAATTACCAAAAAATAGCAAAGAGTGACATGGCAATTCATGTTGAGACATCAAAATCACATATCCTGATTGTCTACATATCATATGAAACATGTCTTTCCTATACACTGTAGGAACATCAACTCACCCAGAAACATTTCAAGTACCAACTAAAATTGGAACAAGCCACCTGATGCCCAAGTTCTGATCCCCAACAAGACATCAGCTAATAGAAAAGAACTATTTCAATAAGATGCATCAAATATGTTGCAGATCAAGTTTTGTTGGATGCATATGCTACTAAACTGCCATCCCAGTGGTGCCACACAATCGTATCACCATTGACCAAGATCCAACACAGGCCTCCTTTTTGGTGGAAGCTAAGCTTTACTGAAACTGAAACAGGATCATATGCAATCTAATTGGTCCACTTCAGTTTCGATTTGATTCCCCTCAAGTCCATTTCAGTTTCAGGTATCTGAAAACCAGAAGGCTCTTTCAGATCAAAATTTGGCCCTAACTGAGCCTAATTAAATCATCAACACCACCGCTTGGCTATTTGCAGCCTTCTTTTTTCTAGACATATTGACTAAAATGAGCTGGTACTACAAGTGATGCAAAGTCAAATCTACGCTTCTCATTTAGTTTAGTTCAGATTTTTATTAACTGCAAGATTTTGATTGTATTCATACTACTTTAAGTTTAGAACAACCATTAAGCAATGAATATGGTTCGTCAGATTCTGAATATGGCCATCTGATCTTCTAGAAAGGTACCTATGCGCTGGTATATTTCTAGTCAAGTCTCAAGAGTCCTAATTGGAATTAGCTTGTAAGCTTAGATTCTGTTTGTTGTAAAAGAAATGTGAGTCGTCACATCTGAAGCAAGCCCTCTTGTTTCATTGCCATCCAGATTGTCGCTAAACTAAATTGGATCAATGCTGACTTTTAAGCTTTGTTTTCTTTCATATCACTTGACGAATCAGAATCTCCCTGCTTCCAAGAATGTTCATAAAGCACAATGCCTTGAGCCTATTTGTAAGACAAGTTGGGCATGTTATCTTTCTGGCTATCTTTATTATATTGCCCTCTTCTTTATTTCTTTCACATCTATGATTTCTTGATGACTGCAGAAACCAAAACCACTGCAAGGCATGTCTTGTTTCATTTCTTACAACTTTGGATAGCACGCAGCATGTGTTTATTTATCGGTCATAATTCTAGTGTTATCGCATTTCGATACACCTTCCAATTTACAATGATACAGTAGCTTTTGCATTTCACTGGAATCAGACCCCATATCTAAACAGTAAAAGATATTAAACCCAGATCAATTTATAGTTTTCTCATGTGTTAGTTCCTATTGTTTGAACTGAAATCATGATATAGAATAAAGTTAGATGTTAAATACACAATCAAGTCTTTGGTAATCACCAGTGTCTTCCTCTTTCTATATGCTCACAATTTGCATGTTTGCAAGAAATAAGAATTAGATAGCCTGACAGCCTTCTTTGCACATCCATATTTCTACACTTAAAACCAAAAATATAATCAGTTGCAACCAAAGCAACTGACAAAAGCAAGACAGGACGATGTGAACAAATAGATTCACATCAGAGATTTAACAACTTCTCAGTTTCTAGGACCATTATTAGAAACAACTATCACTACATGCCCATAAGTACTGACAATGTGGAAAACTTATTAAACCACATAAGCTTGCTAGCATACAAGATAAAGTATACCTCTGGAGCACCTGGTGCAATTCCAATAAGAACCAGCCATTTCTCAGTGGGATCACACTTGTAGTTAATGATTTGATTGTTTGTCAAATTAGCAGCCCTATCAAACATTTTAACAGGCTCTGATTCACCTGCATTACAATAGTGACAATAGCACACATTTCTGCATGGTCAATTGACTATGAAAATTTTCATAGGTTCTTGGCAAATAATAAGAACAAGTTATGGTGATCACCTTCTATTGACCAATGATAGACTGAAGTTTGCGTAACCAGACCCAACATCTTTGGGGTGATCCACTTCCAAAAGACCACCTGCAAGATTGCACAACATAACAAAAAATTCAGCTCACTGTAACTCAAAACCAAAGGAACAAGTTCAGTAGCCACATTAAAAAATCACCAACATGTTTACCTGCTCAGGCATCTGATGAGATTTAATTTTAGTCTTTGCCTCAATATTGAATACCTGCAAGTGATCCTGAGTGGTTCCAGGTATTTGAGCTGCAAGTTTAATGGATTAGAATTCCCATAGCCAGCAAATGGCATACTTTAACAAGTCTGAATAAACAAACAACAGGATGCCGAAATGTCACACAACTAATTTGAGGGTGGATCAAGGTTTACAATCTTGATCCTGTACCTGTCTGGAAACTTTGTTGATCTAGTACAATACCAGTATACAGGATGGTATATAACCAATACAACATGGCATCAATGAAAAATTAAATATCCACCAAGACCAAAATAAGTGGTCTGATAGTGTTCTTTGGACACACCATTAAATATAGGTCAATACACAAGGTTCACAAAGTCATCAAACCGCTAATACCAACCTGTATCTAACAGTTTGACCTGGGTCCAACACAAAAAATGCTGGCCTGGTTCGAAATCAGTTTTTTTGTGAATCTAGACAACTAAAAACAGATGTTGACAAAATGTTGACAGCTGTCAAAGATTGTTGGCCGTCCACAACAATTGTTTAGATGGTCAAAAAAATAAAAATAAAAACATTTTGGGGATGCTTCTGTTGACAACCTTTGCTTCTCTCTTTCCTTCGTTCGGCTGCACAATGCAACCTCTGCCTTCACTGCTTCATCACCATCTCCTCCTCTTCCTCCTCACCCTCTCCTACTGCCTATTATCTCCCTCTTTCTTTCTGGTCTATGTCAGCAAGGACAGAGGTATCCCATGTACTGGCACCAATACCTGTAACTGTAAGGCCAGGGACAGGTACAGGTTATAAACCCACAATATGAAACCTTCTCAGTACATACTGATCCTATTGGTATTTGAACCTTGGGGTCGGCTACATGGAATTTTTCCCTTAGGACAAGTAATATCAAACTACCAGCATAATACAACAAAGAAAACAGAAGAAGTTGAATTTCAACAGATGTATATATGAAGATATACAACACACATAATATCAGCATCATCAATATTAAAGAAATTACATAATGGTATATATTCTCATGAAAACAAGAACCAATATGAATCATATATATAGTTCCGGGTTGATTTTAAAACTGGGGGAAAAAAATGTGCGAACGACTTGGGTCAAAATACTTTCAAATCATTACCTTACTACTTTTGTCTCCATCATTAAGTTGACTTTTCCTCAGATTAAAATAGATACAATATCAGCAAAAACTTGAAGTGAAAACCAAGAGAATTATGAATATGACTGCAATCGAAGAAATCATGAATCTAACAGTCCGCTTGAGAGAGGAAATTGCTTTTTTCCATATGTATTATTTTTAGAGGATTTAGAACAAGGAGAACAAAAAGTCTCACCAGAATCTAGTAGCTAACCATTAATCTTATTCACAAGGAAATGAATTGTGAATCCTATGATTTTCTAAAGGTCCCATTATTTGTTATCAGCTCAACCAAAGCTAGATTAGAGGCCATAAGGGAGAGGAGGATATCGAGGTGGAGAAGGAGATGGAGGAGGAAGTGGAGGAAGAAGAGACTGCAGAGAAGGACCCGTAAGAGATGGAGGAGTAAGTGGTGATTTATAATGGGCGAGGAGAAGGAGAAGGCAACATGAGAAAGAGGAGGTGGTGGAAGAGATGTAACCTAAAGGAGTACAAGGAGGGGCACGGAGGTAGATGCTAGTGTGGATAGGGAGGCCGAGGAGGCTACAGCAGAGGTGGAGACAGCAGTTAAACAGAGGAGGAGAAGAAAAGCCATTTTCAATTCCATTAACAACCTTAAGTAGTTGTTAACAGAAGAAGAGTAGGGTAGTAGAAATACTCTCCAAGGACCTACATGTAAAAAAAAATTCTAAGTTCAAAAAATCCCCGTGCCAAAAACCGACAGTAAGTTTACAGCACAGTACAACTTTGTAATGGTTAACTTAATGGGAAGGACACCCAGTGTCAAATCAAACCAAACAAAATCATCTAGTTCACATACTAATCAGCATTAAAGATGTTGAATCTTTGATAAGTTACAACTGGTATTTAAAACATTGGCCATGAACTAATGCCATGCATGTATAAGCAGTTTATTTTTTACACTGTAGCTAACATTTTGAGGGTTTAGTCATGCTGTATATTCTACACCCAGTGTCAAATCAAACCAAACAAAATCATCTAGTTCACATACTAATCAGCATTAAAGATGTTGAATCTTTGAGAAGTTACAACTGGTATTTAAAACATTGGCCATGAACTCATGCCATGCATGTATAAGCAGTTTATTTTTTACACTGTAGCTAAAATGTTGAGGATTTAGTCATGCTGTATATTCTGATCAGATATGCCATATTAGGAATGTCTCACAAGCTTGTACATGATAAATGGCATACCTACCAAGCATGTATTCACATAAGTTATTTGCAAATCTATCAAAAACTTCTGCTAGCAGCTGAAAACCAAAGAGAGAGTTGAGCATGCCAACAACTCCAAGACCGGCCTAATTTCTTTTATTGTGCGGTCAATTGTTTATTGGAAAAAATAATACAAATCATTTGCAGAAGAAAATCCAAGATCTAAATTGAGCACTTGAAGAACAAACCGAATTCATAAAACTACTTCATGGCCTCCATTTAAAAAGTTTTCAAATGTGTTAGAAGAGATCAAACATGGCACAACACCAGTTCAAAGAAGAAGTCATTTTCAGCAGAAATATGCTAGTTGAACAAAAAAGTTTTCGAAGTTTATATTTAGTTGATACCCTTGAGAGCAAGAATCCTGCTGTTGGGATTCATCAAAGCAGAGTCAGCAGTGATTGGCCTCCTCAACGGCTGCATGGGCATGTTCATATCGACAATAACCACGCTATTCTGCGGAGAGGTCTCCCTGACGCATATATACTTATCCGATTCCATCGTAACGTGCGTAAACGTGATGAACTGAGAATTGATCCCGATGCTCGGAAGCTGCAGATCACATCAACGACCGTCAGAAGACACAAAGATGACATCTTTCCTCATTATCAAGCAAAATGCCAATCTCTCATGACATCTGACGGATCAAGATCCACCTCAGCAGATCGTAGATAAATCGAAGATCTCCCCCCAAAATTCAGCCAGAAACCCGACCTTTACCGCTTCAAAGTCGGATCGGAACTCAAGAGAAGAGGGACCGACAACAAGCTTGGTAAATGGGGTCGGGAAAGCGAACAAACTCACCGTCAGGACCTCCCGCATCACGATTGGAGCGTTGGCAGCGGCCATGGCAACTTAATCGGACCTGAGCTAGGGTTCCGGCGGCCGGAGGAGGACGAGAAGGGATCCGAAGGCGCCCCCGCTAGATCTGGAGTGGAACCCTGTAGACGATTCCACGGAGGGGTGAGGAAAAGGGAGAGAGAAAGAGAACCGCGGCGAGGACGGGGAGGAAACGGCGATCTGAGACGCGAATAGATCTCACAGTATATATAAAGCCGAAACACAACATCGCGAGATGGTGAGAGTGGAATGAAACAGAGATATTTCAACATATACCCCTGATAGATATGAAATTACGAATCCATTCTCGATTAGCTATTTTTACACACAGGGATGTGTGTACAGTTCCATGTTTGTTTTGGATGTAAATGAAAATGTTTTTGGATCGATCCAAAAAGTGTTTTTTTTTAATAACAGCAAAAAATGAAGATGGGTTTTGATCTCATATTCTTTCATTAAAAAATTAAATTATTTATCATATAAATTAATTAATATATTCGAAAAAAAATCAAAAGATATTTATATTATGGCTAGATCAATATATTTAGATTTAACGATTTATCAAATAAGACTTTAAATTTTAATATACTATTTTATGAAATATAATAATATTTTTTGTAATTATAAAATATTAAATATTTTTAGTTATATGAATTTTTTTATGATAATTAATAATTAAAAGATGGCGATTATATAATCTAACTTAGGTATCAAGCGGATCACGGTAGACATTAGTTTTGAGTATAAGTCGAGTATACATGGACATCGAAATACATGCCTATTTAACTAAAAGGCTCGATCAACCACCAACTTATTTCTTTATCAAAACTATTATTTTTTGTATAAATTTACCAAACAAATAAAGTTTGATGAATATTTCAAATGAGATTTTAAATCCTTAATTTTTAATAAAAAAATATAATAAATTATTATCAAAATAATATATTAAATTAAAAATTTATTGAATAAAATTTAGAATTATTAGTTTTTAGTAATTGTGTTTAATAAATCACCATCAAATCAATATTTTCGCTTTGATCCTCACAAGTTCATTGTATGCATTTATATATTTGAGAAATCATAAATGCTCTCGACGCATATGGAATATTTGAGATTTACAAAAGCAATGAATGTGCACAATTCGTGACGGCAGAATAAATTATTCCCCCAACTAAAAGACCCCTTCATGTGATCTGAGTTGGCCAGTGAGACAACACGAGCTGGCAATCTCCCCTCGAAGGACAATAACTTGGAACATGTGGAAAACAATATAGGAGGGAGAAGTTTCAGGTACATCTATTATACCACCTCGTCTCTTACCCTACGGGCTCCGCCAATATTAATGTGCCATATCAGCAAGCTCCAGTCTCGTGTCAATAGGTATACGCGACTGTTGGTCTCGATCGCGACTGTGGTGTCCGAAGAGTCAACAGATTAGTGATCGATATGTCAGTTAAATTTTTAAGATAGTTAAATTTTGGTTTGCCAATATCACTTATCAAAATTTAAGATTTCAGAATCTCATTCAATATATATATTTTTAAAAAATTAGTTTCTAAATCTTTCTGTTTTGTTATTATTATTATATTAATGTTTTAATTTCTTAATTGATGAGACAAGAAAAAGATGTTAATTCAATTCATCACTCTGTTATTAAATAGTCTAATTGATGAACTGAACTAAGACCCTGATACAAGAAAAGGGGATGACTCTTCCCTTAAAAGGTCTATATTTGGATTATCTTTTTTCATCCCTTCTAAGTGTTTTTATTTGATATTTTTTATTTTTCTTTAATATCTTAAATGATCCTTTCTTCTTCTTCTTTTTTCCATACCGTGGTTTTGGTCCAACTGCACGGGTTGTCAGGCCCATTTCCCAACTTAACCGATTACAATGTTTAACCTATACTATCGTTCCTCCTCTCACCTCTTCCCTCTTCCCTCTTCTATCCCCTCTCTTCTCTTAGGACATGAAAGTGTTTATCCAGATTCGTGAACATCGTGTTTGTGTTAGTTTTACGGTGTTTTTTCTTGGCTTGGTTTTCATTCTCCTCCCCCCTCTCATTCAAGAGTCTTCACTATGTTTCAGGACTTCGCTCGTATATGTATACAACCTAACATTCAACCCCTTATGAAAGAAATATGTAAGTATAAAAGTGTATGTTGATATATGCGATGCACTTATCTTGAGCTAAAATTCAATGAGATTGATATTGTATATATTGAAAAGAATTAGAAGATTGAGCTTATAACCCATTTATAATGTTCAGATACAATATTTTCCATATCTGAATAAAAATTTTGTAATAGCATTCCTAAATAGTTTAGCTAACTTTTTGTGACTTGTATGAAATATCTAAATTCAAATTATATTCATATCTATTTGTTGACATTGTATACATCGGAAGGAATTAGAAGAATGAGCATATAAATCCTTAATAGTATTTTTTTCTATTCAGATATACTATTTTTTTTTATATGAATGAAAACATGTAATGATATTTCAAAGTAGTGTAACTGACTTCTTATGACTTTATCAAACAACTGAATTCAAATTATATCTTTATTCATTTGTTGACATTGTATGCAATGGAAAGGATCACAAGAATCTATATCATGATCTATTTATAATATTTTTTATTCAAATATATTATTTTTTTATATCATGATCTATTTATTTTTTTATAAGAATCTATACTATGACACGGGAGTGTCTAATTTACTACAATCAACTCGTGTGGATCTTATTGATTCTATAATATTTTCTATAGGCCAGAACGTTGTCTCATAGTCTTTTAATCCAACTTACTCAAAGCGCATGAGCATATTCTTTAGACAAAGTTAAAACTATTTCAAAGTGCTTTTCTTTGTGACCAAGCAATGTATTGAAGGGTGTAAGTTGCCAACTATAAAACACTTAATTTTGTAGTTCCATGTGCATAAAGGATTGTTTCATGCACTAGTTTTTATTTTGATATTTTAGGGTTAGAAAGAAGTTCATAAACTGATGATATTGGTAGAAATTCTCATGGAGTCCTCTTTTAAACTCTATATCTCTTGAATGCTTCTTTGAGTGGTGAGTCTTTTTATTTTCAGTTTCACATCATTATTTATTATCCTTGGAGTGGTAAACTTTCTATATCCCTTTATGATTTTAAACTCAATAGTGAGCTATTTATTGATTTTATTAAAGTTCTATCGTGAGTTTGTTCCTTTTCAATCCGAAGAACTTATTCGAGCAATTATAATTGTATTATCAGTTTTCTTTCAAAATCTATTATACATTACTCTGGTATCAATATGGTATCAGTGCCAAAGGTTAGAGATCATGATAAGGCATAATAAAAAAGACGTAGTTGGTGAAGATAGTAGCTATGAAAATGATGTTGAGTCCTTGACTGTAGCTATGAAGATTGCTACATAGTCTACAAGAAAAAAAATGAAATTATTAAAGAACTTCAAAGTAAAAACAACTAGCATGAAGATGATGCTCAAAAGCATGTTTCTGATGATGAAACACCTCCTCACCTAAGGGAGTAGGGAAGACATTACGCAAGGTATATAGACCAAGATGAGTGGCAGAACAATACAACCCAAAGTTGGATATTCTAGAGTGTTGGGAAATCATGGGGGGGCGACATCATATGCGCAGCGGAAGAACAAGAAAACAAAAATCCCCGATTCCCAAAAAGATGTTCGTCGTCGTGCAAAGATTGATGCGTAAAAATCCGCAAAACACAAAACTGCGTATAGAGATTGTGTTACCTAGGGAGATCGTATATCCCCTGTTTCCTTGCAGATCCTTAGGGAGAGGGTAAAGGAGGTCAAGCGTCCTCCTCTCTAGCGGTGATCCACACAGCAGGGGGTTGCAGGCGACCCTCCTCAAAACTCCAGGGCCTCTCGAGGTGGAGAGGAGAGGAGAATAGGAAGGGCAAGCAAAGACTCTAGCCTATGAGGGTGAATCCCTCCTATTTATAGAGATCCCATGTCAAACCCTAATGGGTCCTTCCCTAGTGGGTATTGGATCCCGCATCCAATAAGACAGGGCTCCGGGTGGATATCTCATATCCCAACCTCTACTCATCTTAATGCCTACCATATGTGTGTGACCCTCTAGGCCCAATATCATGGCCGTGAGTCATCATACTGTCGAGAACTCCTTCTAACTCAAGTGAATTATTATCTCTGTAATAATTCACTTTCATCTCATCGATCACGGACGTGCACTAGGCCACTACTAGTAGTCCCCGTGACTGCATCTGGGGAATCCAATCAATTGGACTTGTCGTCCTCGTTACCATGTACCTATAGTCCCTCATCCATCTAATATCCGAGGCCAGGACCGATATCGAAAGCATGGTGTTGTGGACCCATACGGTTTCTACTGAAGTCTCGCTCTAATCGGATTCTCAGGAGAACTCTTTCTCTCTCAACCCGAATGACCCCGGCCGGGGATTTGTTTTGAGCAAGAACACATGGGATATTCCTCTCATGACGCCGAGAGTGGATGATCCTCTATCGACACTCAATAGCCCTCGTAAAGGTCGACTACCATTCCCAATGACCAATTTGTACTAGATCCGAGGCAGACCAAACCTATAAGTTCGGTATCAAAGAGTGGAGCACTCATACAGACATCCTTGGTGTCTCAAGTCTAAGGACCGGATACACCACTAGGACTACGGAATCGCCCCACAATAAGGCATCATCAACCATCCAAAGATTCCGTAAGCGGATCAATCAGTGAACTCATTCTCAATGAGCACTGCATCTGTATCCCTAGTGTCCCTACACGAGCGACTATATGAGACTAGCTGCATCCATCATATGGACGGGTATACAAAGACACACGGTCTATCCGGTTATCACGATGTCCCTCTCGGTAACCTATGAGGGATTATTTAGGATATGTGTTTAAAGGTGAATCGATCTCATTATCGTGATCTCATCACGATCCGATTCCCATTGCACAAATCCAAGGACATCACAATATATATATATGCATTTATGCAATAGTTATAAAGTGATATACGCCAAAATATAATAAGCAAAAATATTCTGTATCAAGTCACACGTGCCATCACTCACGTGATTGGCTTGCTGGGCACCTATGACTAGCACAGAGTTTGAAGGTAAAATCAATATTGATGACTTTATTGATTGACTTAATATGGTAGAAAGAATATTTAATTTTTATGAACTACTAAAACAAAAGAAGATAAAACTGTTAGGATCAAGAGCGGCACTAAGAGGGGCGGTGAATTAGTGTAGCGGAAAATTTTTACTATTTTAAAAGACTTGTTTTGATTAAAACCGATTCCGATGAAAATAGTTTCGATTCAATCCGTTTCGGAGAGCATTTGAACTCGAAAGCTTTCGTAAAAATACAAGAGAAGATTAAGGAGATTTGTAGTAATATAAATTACACAAATGAAAAGCGTCAATTTCATAAAGTCTTCGTATGATTAAAGCCAATCTCGGAAGGTGTTTACTTGAAAGCGTATGTAGGCGTAGTAAAAACACAGTATGGAGGAGAGGCAGTTTGCTATAAAAGTAAATTGCTAAAAGTAAATGCAAACCAAGTTTTAGAGTGGTTCGATCAATGTGACCTATATCCACTTTCGGATTTCTCTTCCGACGAGATCACCGGCGTCCACTAAAGACCTTCCTTCAATAGGTGAAAGCCGAACACCTCTTTACAACACTTTCTCCTTTTCCCGGGTTTAGGAGATGAACCCTTATAAGTCTCACTCCTCTTTTTAGGAGATGAACCCTTATAAGAACTCAAGATTATACCAACAGGTTTTCGTGCCCTTTCAAGCAGAAAAGGGTAGGGTTTTTATAGGCCCCAATGGCTTCAAAATGGAGCCAAAAAGTGTCACATCCCCAGAATCCAGGGTACTGGCGGTACCATCGCCATTACTGGGTGGTACTACCGTCGTTGATCTGACACTAGGCGGTATCACTGTTGGCAGCACTGCTGTCGGTAGTACCACCGTCGACCATATTTTTAGGGGCTAAATTGGGTGCTCAATTCGGCCCAATTCAGCCCTATTAAGGTCCTAGTAGGCTCATAATTAAGTTAATGAGATTACCTCTCAATCCTAACTTAATTTATACTCTAACTACGATAATTGAGACACAATTTATAATGCTTCTTGTTCTGATGCGTCAATTGCTCTTTCGACGAGCTTCCGGCGTACTTCCGATGAACTCTTGGAAATATTTCGGTGGACTCCCGATAAGCTCCTAGACTTTACGATGATCTTCTTGGCGAGTTCCTGGACTTCTCGGTTGGTTCCGACAGAACTTCCGACGAACGTTTGGACTTCCGTCGAACTCTCGAACTCTCAATGAGATCTCGATCTTGACTCCAGCACAACACCTGCTTTATATCTTACTGCTGTCATAGTTAATCCTGCACACTTTTCTCAACATATATATTAGATCAAATAATTTATAATTGACTTCATCATCAAAATTCGAGATTTAACAATCTTCCCTTTTTTATGATGACAATCAATTGATGACGGAGTTAACCTTAACTTCCCAAATCTATCATTCTCAAAATATGATGCCAAGTATTTATCAAAATGATGTGATATTTTCAAGTATGATATTTCAAATATGAAAGATGACAAAGATAGCAATTCATGACAAGATATCAATTACAAAATAGCAAGTTAAGCTCTAGATATCTTATCATAATGAAAGAAATTTATCAAGCAAACATTTCAAGTATATATGATGAAATACATTACATACATTTGTCATCAATTTACCATATTTTGGTATTATTTCTCCCCTTTTGTCATTAACAAAAAGGAGAACAATTCAATAATACAAGTGTGCTGAAAAATCATGCCACATTTCAATTTGTATTTGATAATACCAATCATATTTCAAGCATTCATGACATGGTATCATTCAAAAGTTCTCACATTAAAAGTTATAAACATTTAAAGAGATAGCTTCCATTAACTTCTCCCCTTTTTTCATCAAAACTTTATATGAAGAAGGAAAGTAAGGAGAAAATCTATTAAGAACCAACTTTGTGAAATGATTTGAATCAAGTCAAAAATAATAAAAGAGTTTCATTAAATCATGCTTCAATTTTCATTAGGATCAAGATATCTATGTGAAATCAACTCCTCACTCTTGCAAGTGTTCATCTCATAAAAAAAAACCATATGAATTCTTCCTTCATTAAGAAAGAATTCATGTGAAAGAATCATCATATGAAAGATAAAAGAAATTCCATGAATAAACCTTCATAATGAGAGGAGTATCACATCAAATCCATTTCTCATTAAAAATTCACAAGAGATAAATCCGTGAGAGATGCATTTGTCAATGAAATCCATGAAGTGATCGAGTGCATCAAAAAATCATTAAGTGATGGAGCAAGGGTATGAAGTAAGCTTGATACCAAGAAAGATAAAAATGAAATAAGTTCATGAAAGCTCCATTTATGAAATACAAAAAGATAGTCCGGAAAAGATATACATCAAATTCATGCATTTAGACAAATTAACATTCCTAACTCTCTTCTAATAAAATCATATAGTTCTTCACTTAAAGGTTTTATAAAAATATTGGCTAATTGATGTTTCGTATCAATAAACTCTAAGATTACTTCATGATTATTAACATGATCTCATATAAAATGATGTCTAATATCAATATGTTTAGTTCTAGAGTATTGAATGATATTTTTTGTTAAACATATTGCACTTGTGTTATAACATTTTATGGAAATATTTTTAAGATAAATCTTATAATCTTCTAAAGTGTTTTTCATCCACACAACTTGTGCACAACATGCACTAGCTGCAATGTACTCGGCTTCAGTTGTAGATAGTGCAACCGAATTTTGTTTTTTGAAAAACCAAGAAACAAGTGTGTGTCCTAAGAATTGACATATTTCGGATGTGCTTTTTCTATCTAATTTACATCCAGCAAAATCCGCATCAACATAAGCAATTAGCTCAAAGTTCTCAGATTTTGGATATTATAATCCTAGATTTATGGTTCTTTTAAGATATCTAAGTATTCTTTTAACTACTTTAAGATGAGACATCTTATGATTAGATTGAAACCTAGTACAAAGTCTTATACTAAATATGATATTCGGTCTAGTTGCGGTAAAGTATAGTAAACTTTCTATCATACCCCTATAAGCTTTTTGATCAAAGCTTTCTCCACTTTCATCAATTTATAACTTAGTGGAGGTGCTCATAGGAGTGTTGATAGCCTTTGAGCTATCCATATTAAACATTTTTAGCAAATCTAAAGCATATTTTGTTTGACTAAGAAATATACCATTACTTAGTTGTTTGATTTGTAAGCCCAAAAAGAAAGTTAATTCCCCCATCAAACTCATTTCAAATTCAAGACTCATACTTTTAGCAAATGACCTATATAGAGTTTCATTCGTAGAACCGAAAACAATATCATCAATATAAATTTGAATAATAAGAAAATTATTTTCAAATTTTTTGATAAACAATGTAGTATCAACCTTGCCTTTAGAAAAATTATTTTCGATAAGAAATGAGCTAAGTCTCTTATACTAAGCCCTTGAGGCTTGTTTCAATCCATAGAGAGCTTTAGTCAATTTAAACATATGATTATAGAGATTATCATTCTCAAATCTGGGAGGTTATTCAACATAAATTTCTTTGGAAATAAAGCCATTAAGAAAAATTCTTTTAATATCTATTTGAAACAACTTAAAATTATTACTACTAACATTGGCAAGGAGCATCCTTATGGCTTCTAATCGTGCCATAAGAGCGAAGGTCTCTTCATAATCGATCCTTTCTTCTTGGTTGAAACATTTGGCCACTAATCTAGTCTTATTTCTAACCACGATACCAAATTCATCTTACTTGTTTCTAAAGACCCATTTAGTACCAATAACTAAATAGTTATTTGGCCTAGGAACAAGCTTACATACCTCATTTCTCTCAAATTGATTTAACTCATCTTGCATTGCGATGACCCATGAGTCATCTTTCAAGGCATCGTCAATGTATTTAGGTTTAATTTGGGAGAGAAAAGCGGCGTTTGTACAAAAATTCTTAAGAGAGGAATGAGTTTGAACCCCTTTAGATGTGTCTCCTATGATTAGCTCATTAGGATGAGCATTTACATACTTCCAATCATTGGGTAAGGATATTTTGGAAGTAGATGTATCCAAGTTGCTAGATGGAGAAAGGGTTTCATTTAAATTCAAAGCATCAAAATTAACATCATCATCAAAATCATTTTTCTTAACATTGGAAACTTCATTAAAAATAATATAACATGAATAGATTCTTCTATAATCAAAGTTATTTTATTAAAGATATGAAATGCTTTAGTAATAGAAGAATAGCCAAGAAAAATTCCTTCATCGAATTTAGCATCAAATTTTCCTAAGGCATCTTTTCCATTCAAGATAAAACACTTACACCCAAAAACTTTAAAATATGAAACATTGGGTTTTTTATTGTTCCACAACTCATAAGGAGTTTTGGTGAGTAAGGGTCTTAATAGAACTCTATTCATGATATAGAATATCGTGTTTATGGCTTCGGCCCAAAAATAGTAAGCTATATTCATTCAACATGGTTCTTGCTATTTCTTATAACTTTCTATTCTTTCTTTCTATTACTCCATTTTGTTGAGGATTTCTTGGAGTAGATAAGTTGTGGTTGTATCCATTATATTCACAAAATTCTTGGAAGTCACGGTTTTGAAATTCACCACCATAATCACTTCGAATTGACGAAATCATAAAACCCTTTTTTATTTTGAACAAGTTTACAAAACTTAGAGAAATACCTAAAGCATTTCACTTTTGTGTGCTAAAAAATAAGTCCATGTGTATCTACTATAATTATCCACTATGACAAATGCGTATTTGCTACCTCTTAGGTTTGATATAGCAATTGGTCTGAACAAGCCCATATGGATCAATTGCAAAGGTCTAGATATGCTTATTTGGTTCTCAGGTATGAAGCTATCTTTTATTTATTTTCTTAGTTAACATGCATTACACACATTATCTTTGACGAATTTGATATGATGAATTCCTCTTACAAGTTCTTTAGATGAAATTTGAGAGATTAATTTCATACTAGCATGACCTAATCTCCTATGCCAAAGCCAAGCATCATCATTCAAAATTGAAAAACACATTTTATTGCAAAGATCATTAATGTCAATAGTATATACGTTATTTTATTTTAGTGCAATCATAGATGTGTTTTTGTATGATTTTTCAATAATACAAGTATTAGATTCAAATTTAATGATGTATCCTTTATCACACTGATAAGACTCTAAAGTCTTATCGTAAAAGAAATAAAAGAAATGAAAGAAAATGGAATAATCGCTTCGAGGGGATCGACCTCCTTGATCACTTCGAGGGGATCGACCTCCTTGATCGCTTTGAGAGAATCGGCCTCATAGGGTTTGTCATAACAAACTGGAATAATATTTCATTGATTGATTGATACCCCAAGAGAAATGATTACATTACTATTTATAGAGTTCCACCTAGAGTCCACTAGGACTTGGACTCTAATAATAAATAAATATTAAATAAACTTTATTAGACTATAACTTAATTGAACATACTCAATAAACATTATTCAAAAGCTTAGAAAATAAAGGGATCATAACAATTTCGCCCCCTTAAAATCAGCCTTGTCCACAAGGCTAAGTAGCATCAAACTTGGGGAGCTTCTTTTTTAGCACTTCAATTATAGGCTATCTGTAACGCAACACAACCCATTGATCAAGTAAGTATGGTCTCCACTTTTTGATAGTATAAGCAATATGTCGGTCTTTCAGTGTAGCAATCATTGTAGAAAACTTCTGGCACTCTATAATTACTTTTATCTTTGAACATTTACTATCACAAGTGAAAATTCATCCATCAGCGATCTTTATTTCGAATTTGTCATAGCTTTCAATGTGGTGGGCCAACCAGTCAACAGTCTCACTGTCCATAAAATTATTAGTGCTACCAGTATCAATCAAAACTATAACAGGCTGATGTTCTAGAGTTCCGCCAACTTCTATAGTTTGCGGGTTAGAGTAGTCGGCTAATGCATACATTATATGTATGGTAGGTCCAACATCTTCATTAGAATTTATATCTTCATGATCAGAGTCCACATTCTCAGCTTTCGGTTCTTCTCCAATTGGTTCAATCATCAAAAGTTGCCCTTGTTTATATCAGTGCTCTATACTCCACTTTTCATCATAATACAAACCCCTTGCTAATTTTTTTCCCATGTAGATGTGCAAATTAGATCGTAGCTATCATAGTACGGGGTTGATGAGCCTTAACTTCACACCGGATCTCTGGAACAAGCCATTCAATAAATATACCCAGAAGTTATCGGTCCGACCAATCTCTAGCTTGATTTGATAATCTTTCAAGCCTACTCTGATATTCTAACACTATAGAAGTCTGACAAATTTTGGCGAGCTAGCAATCAACATTCTCATATTCGGATGGGCTAAAGCGAACAAAAAGCCCTCTTTTGAACTGCTCCCATGAAGGAACTCTATGAAAAGTTTCATACCAATCATACCATTAGATTGCATCTCCATCGAGTTGGATTGAGGCCACTTTTACCTTAGATTCTTCTGGGGTTTTGTGAAAACGAAAAAAATTTTCCACCTTAGAGATCCAATTAGTCGGATCCCCATCTTGCCATCATGAAAATTCTACCCTAATGCGTGGGTAGTGTGTGTCACCATCCTAGGGCCCTTTTCCTGTACCTCCCAATCTGTTGAATGTAGAACTTGAGCTCCCATCTTGTTGAAACCCGCTAAAGTGCTCCAATTTGAAATCATGAAGGGTTTCTTGTAGTCGATTCTCAATTCTGGTTTCCAATGCTTCCATTTATGCTTTCACTGAGTTATCAATACCCATTGCATATGATTGCAAGTCGATAATCTCCGGTTCTTGTTTCTAATGTCTAGTTAAGGGCATCCGCACTGTAGCTGCGAAGCTATTGAGGAGGAAGAGGTGCTGCCCTGTGTTTCAATCGCTACGTGAGATGAGAGCGTCGGGGGCTGGAAGGCGACGACTGCAACTATTGTGACTCACGAGAGCGATCGCTAAATAGTCAGGTTAAGGCTGCAATGATGGCATTCGACGACTGTGGCAGCGAAGGCAGAGAAAGGGAGAGGCAGCGTTGAAGTGGCTGGGGTTGAGGTTGTAGTGGAGAATAGGAATCAACGGTGGCACTACGGGAATAAGGGCAATCAGTGATTTGCCCTATTTCGGTCACTAGAGTAAGGGGGAGGCTGCGAGGATCATGGCTGGGCGGCGAGTAGCGTCATCAATGGCTGGGCAGTAGTAGCGACGGTGGCAGCAACTGGCATTCGTAGCAGTAAGGGGACCCATGACTGTGGTGCGGTTGGAAACAAGGGCAGCAAGGTGAGTTGCTTGTGCTTGCTCTATTTCAGTTGCAAAAGATGCAGAGCAAGGGGGAGTGGCGACTGGGAGGCGAGCGACAGTCGTCGCACGGTGGCTGGCAGCGGTGGTGGGTCGATTGGGCGGCGACAACGCTCGACGGGAAGAGGAGTGCTGGAGGAGGCACGATTGTGATCGACGAGGGGCAGTGGCAACAGAGGAAGCTTTGTTTCTACAACCGCTGCAAGGAGGGGCTGCGGCAACCGACGACTGCGGTTGCGAGCAAGATCGTTGAGGGTGAGGAGCATAAAAGGAGTGCCGATGCTAGGCGCTGCTAGGGGGTGGTCCGCTAGCTAGAAATAGCGCCAGCGGCCCTTTCTCGGTTGCCCTGTTTTGGTCACTACGAGGAGGAGAGGTTGAGCGGCTACAGCTGCGACCCAAGGGGAGGCGGTGGAGAAGTAGGCAACGGTGGTGGCATGGCTGGGAGCAACATCAACAACGATCGCTAAGGAGGGGAGGTCGAGTGGTTACGGTTACGACCCTAGGGGAGTCGGGCAAAGGTGGAGAAGGAGGCAGCGGTGGTGGCTCGGGTGGGAGGCGATTGAATGAATGATCGGCGGCGAGCCATCAAGGCGTAGCGGTAGCGGTGGAGTCACCTTGCAGCGGTGGGTGGCGGTGGGCTAGCCGGAAGCAAGGGTGTGTGGCTGCGGCTTCTTCTTCTTGTTTTTTTTTTAGAACGCTGCAAGAACAGTAAGAACACCGAGGATCACTACTCGCCTTACAGCGGCGGTGGTGGTGGAGAAGGGAAGCAGTAGGGGTGTGGTTGACGACTACCGACCTCTTCTCTCTTTTTTTTTTTTTTAGATGATGAACTACAGTGAGAACGCCAAGGATCGCCGCTCTGATACCAAATGATAAGACTCTAAAGTCTTATCGTAAGAGAAATGAAAGAAATGGAAGAAAATGGAATTATCACTTCGAGGGAATCGGCCTCCTTGATCATTTCGAGGGGATCAGCCTCCTTGATCACTTCGAGGGGATCGGCCTCCTAGGGTTTGTCATAACAAACTAGAATAATATTTCATTGATTGATTAATTCCTCAAGAGAAACGATTACATCACTATTTATAGAAAAGGTGGATTTGTTACCTATGGTTCTTTTGCCAATGATTTTACCCTTGTTGTTGTCTCCGAAGGTGACATATCCTTCATCTATGCTAGTGAGCTTAGAGAATTGAGATGGATCTCCGGTCATATGCCTTGAGTATCCACTATCAAGGTATCATCTCTTGCTCCTAACTTATGATGGTAAACGTTTCTACAAAAAAGGATGATTTTTCGGTACTCATTTGACTTGGGTGCCTCAAAAATCGATCTACATTGCTTATCATGTTGCATTGAGTCATTTGAGGTTCTTTTAGGAACCCAAATCAATTTATGTGGACTACATTTCTTAAATGGATAATGATAAGCTACATGCTCAAATTTGTAACAAAAGTTGTATTTCTTTCGGGGTGAAACATGTAAAGTAGGGCATTTAACAAAAGTGGTTGGATTATGATGAGAGCTACTTACAAATCTGATTCTACCTTTTCTATGAACGTGACCCTTGTTGGCAAGGATCATGTTCAAGGACTTGCTACCAACCTCAAATTTCTTCAAGTTTTCCTTTTAAAATATTTCTAGTTCATGGAATTTTGTGCAGGATGCTAAGATATTTTCATGCTCAATCTTTACTCTATCAAAGTTGCTAATAAGAGAAGCATATTCTTTTTTTAAAGAGTTATACTTTTTACTTAAGATTCTACATTCATCAAATAATTCATGAAAATCACTTGAAAGCTCATCGAAAGCTAAATTTGAATCTAATGAACTTGTTACCTCATCTCCAATAGCTATTAGCGCATAGTGAGCAACTTGCTCAGTGATCGTAGGCTCATCTTCTTCGGAAGTATTTGAGTCGTCCCATGTAGCTTTGAGAGCCTTCTTCTATGGTTGCCTCCTCTTTGCTTGGGGACATTCACTTTTGAAGTGTCCCAGCTTTTTGTATTCATAACATATCACTTATTCTTTCTTAGGTTCAAATTTATTTTTAGTATCATTTTTATTTATTTTTTTTTTTTATGAATCTTTTGAACTTCTTTGTTAAGAGTGTCATGTCATCATCAAAGTCCTCATCACTTGAGTCTTCTTGTGTTCTCAGTGCCATATCCTTCCTATTATTTGGAAGGGTGTCCTCAAACTCTTCATAAGCTTTACATGTCATTTTATAGGTCATTAGTAACCCAATTAGTTCTTCAAGAGGAAAATTATTTAGATCTTTGGCCTCTTGAATGGCCGTGACTTTAGGGTCTCAACTCTTTGGAAGGGATCTTAAAATTTTATTAACAAGCTCAAAATCTGAGAAACTTTTACTAAGTCCTTTTAGACCATTGATGACATCCATAAATCGGGTATACATGTCTCTAATAGTCTCACTCGGTTTCATTCGAAACAACTCATAAGAATGCACTAAAAGATTAATTTTTGACTCCTTCACTCTACTAGTGCCTTCATGAGTTACTTCGAGTGTATGCCAAATGTCAAAAGTCGTTTCACAAATCGATACTCGATTAAACTTATTTTTATCTAGTGCACAAAACAAGGCATTCATAGCCTTTGCGTTTAAAGCGAAAGTCTTCTTCTCCAACTCATTCCAATCGTTTATTGGAAGAGAAGACTTTTGAAATCCATTTTCTGTAATATTCCATAATTCGAAATCCATTGAAATTAGGAATATCCTCATTCTAGTCTTCTAATATGTGTAATTCGTCCCATTGAAAATGGGCGGATATGTAATTGAATGGCCCTCTAGATTGCCAACAAATGCCATCTCTCTTGGGTTTAAAACCAAATGAGAGTGAACCTTACTCTGATACCAATTGTTAGGATCAAGAGTAGCACTAAGAGGGGGGGTGAATTAGTGCAGTAGAAAACTTTCACGATTTCAAAAGACTTGTTTCGATTAAAATCGATTCTAACAAAAATGGTTTCGATTCAATCCATTTATGAGAGAATTTGAACTTGAAAGCTTTCATAAAAATGTAAGAGAAGATTAAGGAGATTTGTAGTAATGTAAATTGCACAAATGAAAAGCATCAGTTTCATAAAGTCTTCGTACGATTAAAGTCGATCTCGGAAGGTGTTTACTTGAAAGCGTATGTAGGCGTAGTAAAAGCACAGTAAGGAGGAGAGGCAATTTGCTATAAAAGTAAATTGCTAAAAGTAAATGCAAACCGAGTTTTAGAGTGGTTTTGTCAATGTGACCTACATCCACTTTCGAATTCTTTCTCCGACGAGGTCACCGACATCCACTAAAGGCCTTCCTTCAATAGGTGAAGACCGAATACCTCTTTATAGCACTTTCTCCTTTTCCGGGTTTAGGAGATGAACCGTTACAAGTCTCACTCCTCTTTCTTGGATAGTTATAAGGCTAAGAGATGAAGGAGGAGAACTCGAACTTTTACAACATTTTAAGACTCAAGAACTCAAGATTATGCCAATAGGTTTCGTGCCCTTTTATACAGAAAAGGGTGAGGTTTTTATAGGCTCCAATGGCTACAAAATTGGAGCTAAAAAGTGTCACATCCCCGGAATCCTAGGTACTGGTGGTACCACCGCTGTTACTAGCGGTACTACCACCGCTGATCTGACACTGGGCGGTACCACTACCGTTGGCAGCACTGCTGTTGGCGGTAGCATCGCTCAGATATCCTGTGGCACTGCTGTTGGGATATCCTTTAGGGCGACATCATATGCGTAGCGGAAGAACAAGAAAAACAAAATCCCCGATTCCCAAAGAGATGTTCGTCGTCGTGTGAAGATTGGTACGCAAAAATCCACGAAACATGAAACTGCGTATAGAGTAGATTGTGTTACCTAGGGAGATCGTATATCCCTATTTCCTTGCAGATCCTTAGGAGAGGGTGAAGGAGGTCAAGCGTCCTCCTCTCTAGCGGTGATCCACACCAGGCGAGGGTGACGACGACTCCTCAAAACTCCAGACCTACTCGAGGTGGAGATGGAGACGAGAATAGGAAAAGGCAAACAAAGCTCTCTAGCCCATGGGGCTCAATCCCTCCTATTTATAGAGGTCCCCCCCGTCAAACCCTAATGGGTCCTCCCCTAGTGGGTATTGGATCTGCATCCAATAAGACAAGGGCTGGCCGGATATCTCATATCCAACCTCTATTCATCTTGAATGCCTACCATATGTGTGACCCTCTAGGCCCAATATCAAGCTGGCCGTGAGTCATACCGTCGAACTCCTTTTCTAACTTCGGTGAATTATTATCTCGTAATAATTCACTCGACTCATCGACTACGGACGCAGAGGCCATATTTAGTAGTCCCCCCCGACGATATAGGGGAATCCAATCCATTGGACCCGTCTCGTCCTTAGTTACCGGTACCTATAGTCCCTCATCCATCTAATATACCAGAGACCGTGATATCGAGCATGGCATTGTCGGATTCCACACATTCTCTTTTCGAAGTCTCGCTTTCTAATCGGATTCTCCAGGAGAACTCTTTTCTCTCAACCCGAATGACCTTGGCCGGGGATTTGTCTCGAGCAAGAACACATGGGATATTCCTCTCATGACGAGAGAGTGGATGATCCTCTATCGACACTCAATAGCCCTCGTAAGGTCGACTACCACTCCCAATGACCAGTATGCACTAGATCCGGGACGCCAAACCTATAAGTCCTGTATCAAAGAGTGGAGCACTCATACTGAGAACATCCTTCGTGTCTCAAGTCTAAGGACCGGATACACCACTAGGACTACGGAATCATTTGTCCGACAATAAGGCATCATCAACTATCCAACATTCCATAAGCGGATCAATCGGTGAACTCATTCTCCAATGAGCACTCAGATCAGATCCCTAGTGTCCCTACACAAGCAAAGCTATGAGACCGGTGCATCCATCATATGGACGGGCATATATAGCACACCGCCTCGTCCGATTATCACGATATCCCTCTCGAGTAATCTATGACCGGGATTATTTAGGATATGTGTTTAAAGGTGAATCGATCTCACTATCATGATCTCATCACGATCTGATTCCCATTGTACAAATCCAAGGACATCACAATATATGTATGCATTTATGCAATAGTTATAAAGTGATATATGCCAAAATATAATAAGCAAAAAGATTCTATATTAAGTCACACGTGCCATCACTCACGTGATTGGCTTGCTGGGCACCTATGACTAGCAACTGCCTTCCAGGCGGTGCCACCGCTGGCCATATTTTCAGGAGTTGAATTGGGTGCTCAATTCGATCCAATTCAGCCCTGTTAAGGGCCTAGTTGGCCCATAATTAAGTTAGTGGGATTACCTCCCAATTCTAACTTAATTTATGCTCTAACTATGATAATTAAAACATAATTTACAATGCTTATTGTTTTGATGTGTCAATTGCTCTTCTAGCGAGCTTCCGACGAATATCCGATGAACTCTCGACAATGTTCCGGCGGACACCCGACAAGCTCTTGGACTTTATGACGATCTTTTTGGCGAGTTCTGACGAGCTTCTTTGGAAAGCTCCTGGACTTCTCGGTTGGTTCCGGCAGAACTTCCGATGAACGTTCGGACTTCCGTCAAACTCTCGAACTCCCAATGAGATCTCGATCTTGACTCTGACACAACACCTGCTTTATGTCTTACTGCTATCTTAGTTAATCCTGCACACTTTTCTCAATATATAGATTAGATCAAACAATTTACAATTGACTTCATCATCAAAATCCGAGATTCAATAAAAACTTATGGCACTTAAACTTAAAAGGAATGCATCTTTTTGGTGGGAAAGCCTGAAGAAGCAAAGAGAACATGAGGGGAGGAGCAAGATCATGGTATGGGAGAAAATGAAAAAGAAGTTGAAGAGGAAATACTTACTTGATAATTATAGGCCAGAGATCTTAGTGTAAAGGAGTACATAATGGAGTTTGATAATATGATATTAAAAGGAGAGCTTGTAGAACAGAAGAGCAAACCATTACAATATACTTCGGAGATATGAAATATAAGATTATTATAGTGGTTCAACTCTAGTCACATTGGTCTCTGAATGATGTGAGCAAGTTGGCTTTAAAAGTTGAAAAGCAACAAAAGTTTGAAAAGAGTTCTTAGTATGGGTCAAAAGAAAGCTATATGAAAGGAGAGAATTCCAAGCCTACTCTTCAGAGCAAGGTGGTATCAAAAGTGCAAAACAAGAGTAAAGGATCTGCTAGCAACAAACAAACACCTAATTCTTCTACCCCAAGTGGTCGAAAATACTTCAAATGTCATGGTTTTGGGTATATTATTTTATATTATCTAAATAAGAGGATTGTTACTTTGGTTAAAGATTAGAGTGATGGAGGAGATAATGTCAATGACGAATCAAAATATGATGATGATGAGGAAGAGATAACTTATACTGATCATGGATTGTCTATTGTATTACTATTAGGACCAAAATTAGCATTAAGAGGGGGGGAGGAGGGGTGAATTAGTGCTTATGATAAAAACGTTGGTTTTGAAAAATTACATTCGATGAAAACTTGTATCGGAAAAGAGTGCTTGACTTAGAGTAAGTGAACTAACTAAATAATTAACTCAGAAAGTAATAGCAATGATAATAAAAAGCAGAATAAAAATTACACATCAAGTTTATAGTGGTTCAGTCGTCGTAATCTACATCCACTCTTGATTCCTCTTTACTCGAGGTCACCGACTTTCACTACCGATCTTCTTTCAATGGACAAAGATCAACTACCTTTACAACTCTTTCTCCTTTTCACAAGTTCAGGAGAGAACCTTTACACCTTTCTTTCTTTTAAAACTCACTCCTCCATTAGAAACATTCTAACTCTAGGAGGAAGAGACTTACTAAACTTAGAGAGATTATAATACTTTTTCAACTTAGAATTCTTTCCCCTGCTCAATTCTTGAATATCCATGCAGGAATACCTAAGACATTTATAGACCTTAAATGACTTCAAAATGGAGCCAAAAAAGGTCTTATCTTGGGATTTCGAGTCTTGATGGTACCACCGCCTACTAGGCGGTACCACCGCCTGTACTAGGTGGTATGACCGCCTACAACACTGATAGTAGATGGTACCACTACTTGACAACCTGGAAAAATGTGCTCTTGACTTTTCTAGATCATAGGTGGTTCCACCTAATCTTGGGTGATTGAATAGACCATCCACTTGTCCCAAAACAGTCCAAACTCAGACCCAATGGGCCCCTAATTGAGTTAGTATGGTTACATCCGAAAACTGACTTAATTAGACTCAAAACTAACTTGATCTAGACATAATCGATTACAAGCATAAATCATATGTTGTCCGACATGTCATTGGTTCATTTGGTGCTTCGTCCGATCCTTTCGGTGCATCATCCTCTCTTGCGGCGTATTGCCCAATCGGTATGTTGACCTCCGCAACATCCGATCTCCTTGGTGCAATGTCCGATCCTTTTGGCCCGATGCCCAAACTCATGGTACGAAGCCTTCTACTGATACATCAACCGATCCTTTGGCTCGACGTCCAATCTTTTGATATGTTCCACTCTGGTCCAATGTCTGATTCCTCCGACTTTAATTTATGTCTTTTCTGATCAAAGTTAGTCTTGCGTCACTCAAAATACAGATTAGATTATAAACTTATCAATTGATTTCATCATCAAAATTCAAGATTAAATAATCTTCCTCTTTTTTATGATGACAATCAATTGATGATGGAGTTTAAACCAAACTCCCCCTATTAATATGCCATAATTGAGATGAACCTTGAATTCAAGTCAAAGCAATTTTAATCATGATTTACATCATATGTAATACATCATATACATCATCATAATAAAATCATGAGTATTGCATACATAATCATAATTTTAAAACATCAAAGTGCATCATATCATGCATGATTCAAATCATCATTATACCTTCTCCCCCTTTGTCATCAACAAAAAAGAGAAAAGTGTAACTAGCAAATTTTTAATTATGTAAATATAGCAAGTTTTGCATTATTTTAGAACATTCAAGCTAGCATGTTTTTTGAGATATGCAAGTAACATGCATCATGAGTATTGCCTCTCTTGAGATGTGCAAGTTTTGCTTTTCTTGAGATATGCAAAATAGCACTTCTTGCTTCTCTTTTGAGATGAGCAAGCTAGCAAGTTTTATCTTTCTTTGCAAACTAGAAATTTTTATAAGTTTATAAGTTTTTGCTTCTTCAAGCTAGCAAATCTTTCTCCCCCTTTGTCATTCTCAAAAAGAAAGAAGAAGAGGGGAATAATACAATGGTATAATTCATTTCCCTTCACATCAATTATCAAATCATCACATGAAATATATCAAGAAAAATTAACTTGGTGATGAGAGATACAATTCATGAATACAAAGGAATTATACATAATAAAAATCATATCATGAAAGATAATATCAAACATCATGTGAATACCAAAAGACATGATTCATTTTGACAAATCTCTTCTTAAATAATAAAAAAAAATCTTAGGAGATCAAATAGTAAAATATCTTCAAAAGAAATTTTAAGTCATGAATTCCGAGAAATCAAGAGAAAAATAATAATTCATTTGGATAAATATTCTCTTTAATAAAATGCAAGAATCATTTGAGAATAAAAAGTAAGGGATCGTGATTCATATAAAGAAAATCTCAAGTTATTATTCCGAGAAGTCATGATCATAAGATAAAACTAATTCAAATTCAAATCATCAAAATCACTTTCTTAATTCAAGATATAACATAAAATAGATTTATCACTAGGAATCACTTGTTGAAAAATCAAAAAGTTTCAGAGATATTTTCAAGAAAAATGCATTCTCCTCTTTTTGTTTCAATTTAAGTGATTTGATTTTATATAAGAATTCTCAAGTCTTTTTTGCCAAATCAAAACATGCATCATCGTTTAAAACTGAAAAAACAAATTTCATCATAGAAATCATTAAGATCAATAAACCATAAATCACAAAAATCATCATTACTTTAAATCATCATGCATAATATAAAAATCATCAAGCATGATACCAAAAATTTTAACATTTTCATTACATCATTACATCAAGCATCTTTAATTAAAATCATCTTATTACCAATAGTTCTAATTCTAATGATATTTCCTTTATTATTTTGGCTAGTGAGCTTTATGAAGTATTTTGGATCTCCAATCATAAGTCTTGAGCATTCACTATTAAAATATTATTTTTACTCATAACTTTCAATTTTAGAGATGTCTACAAAAATAGTGGGTTTGTTCTAGGTACCAATCTAGCTTTGGGTCCCTCATGGTTTGATATATCATTCTTAACTTTTGGCATTAAGTCATTCATGGTTCCTTTAGGAACCCAAACCAACTTATGTGGGCCATATTTGAACAGACATTTATATGCAAAATGACCATATTTATCATAAAAAATATATTTATTTTTAAGAAAAATATGTAATGTGAGTTTTTTTTAACAAAAGTGGCTAGCTTTTGTTGATTGCTACTTACAAAGTCGATTCCTTCTTTTCTACGAACATGACTCTTATTGGCAAGAATTATGTTTAAAGATTTACTACCAATTTTAAATTTATCTAACATTTATTATTAAAAAAAAATTTCCTTTTTAAGGAGTCTAACTCTTCACACTTACTGCAAGGAGATAACATGAAATTATCATACTCATTTTTTAGTTTTTAAATTCACTAGTAAGAGAAGCATGATCATTTTTTAACAACTTATATTTTTTACCAACTAGCTTATATTCATCAAATAAATCATGAAAAGCATTAAGCAATTCATTGTAAGATAAATGAGATTCGATTGAGTCATTTACCTTGTCGTCGAGAGCTATCAAAGAGAAGTTCGCCACTTCATCTTCATCGGTTTGCTCCTCGAATTCAGATGCACTTGTTTCATCCCAAGTCACCTTAAGTGTTTTCTTGTTCTTTGGCAGCCTTTTCTTTTTAAGTTCATTTTTATTCTTTGATTCTTGTTTTATGAACTTTTTAAGCTTTATTTTTAAGAGTTGAAAGTCATCATCACTTCAGCTTTTGCTCGAGTGGTCTTCATTTATTCTAAGTGTCAAATCCTTCATATTCTTTAGAAGGTTGTTCACAAGTTTATCATGTGCTATAGACGTCATTTCATAGGTCATCAAAGACTCAATAAGTTCTTCAAGCAAAAAGTTACTTAGGTCATTTGCCTCTTGTATTGAAATTACTTTCGAATCTCAATTTTTAGAAAGTGATCGTAAAACTTTATTAACAAGTTCAAGATTCAAAAAATATTTTCTAAGAGCTTTTAAACTATTGATGACATCCATAAAACATATGTACATGTCAACAATAGTTTCACTTTGCTTCATTCGAAATAATTCAAAATTATGCATCAAAAGATTTATCTTAGAATCTTTAACTCTACTTGTGTCTTTATGTATGATTTTGAGTGTGTCAAATGTCATGAGTAGTTTCATAAATCGAAATACAATTAAACTCATTTTTATCTAAAGCACAAAATAAACCATTCATAGTTTTAGCGTTAAAAGAAAAAGTCTTCTTCTCCAAATCATTCCATTCATTCATTGGTTTGGAAGACTTTTCAAAACCATTTTCAATGATATTCCTCAAATCGAAGTTCATAGAAAATAAGAAAATCCACATTCGAGTTTTCTAATATATGTAATTCATCCCATTGAACATAGGAGGACGAACGATAGAAAGTTCCTTTTGATTGCTAGTAAAAGTCATTCTCTTGGGTGTTAAACTAAATAAGAAAATCATGACTCTGATACCAACTATTAGGACTGAAATCAATACTAAGAAAGAGGGTGGGGGGTAAATTAGTGCTTACAATAAAAACATCTATTTCTAAAAATTATGTTCGATGAAAATCGATATCAGAAAAGAGTGCTTGACTTAAAGTAAGTGAACTAAGAAATTAACTTAGAATGTAATAGTAATGATAATGAAAAGTAAAATAAAAATTACACACTGAGTTTATAGTAGTTCGGTCATCGTGACCTACATCCACTCCCGATTCCTCTTCACTCGAGGCTATCGACTTCCATTGCTGATCTTTCAATGGATGAAGATCAACTACCCTTACAACTCTTTCTCTTTTTCATAAGCTCAAGAGAGAACCTTTACACCTCTCCTTCTTTTAAACCTCACTCCTCCCTTAGAATCCTTTTAACTCTAGGAGGAAGAGACTCACTAAACTTAGAGAGATTATAACATTTTTTCAACTTAGAATTCTTTCTCCTTTCTACTTAATTCTTGTATCTCCATGCAGGAATAGCTGGGGTATTTATAGACCTCAAATGACTTCAAAAATAAAGCCAAAAAAGGTCTCATCCCGGGTTTTCGGGTCCTGGCGGTACCACCACCTATGTTAGGTGGTACCACCACTTGCAGCATTGATAGTGGGCTCTTGACTTTTCCAGCTCATAGGTAGTTTTACCTAATCTTGGGTGATCGAATGAGCTTTCCACTTGGCCCAAAACAGTCTCAACTTAGGCTCAATGGACCCTAAATTGAGTTGGCATTGCTACACTCCAAAACCAAGTCAATTAGACTCTAAAGTAACTTGATCTAGACATAATCAATTAAAAGTATGAATCATATATTGTCCAGCATATCATTGGTTCATTCGGCACTTCGTCCGATCCTTCGGTGCATCATCCGATCCTTCGGTGCATCGTCATCTCTTGTGGCGTATTGTCCAATCGGCTTGTTGACCTCTGCAACATCCTATCTCCTTGGCGCAATGCTCGATCCTTCTGGCCCGATGACCGAACTTATGGCATGAAGCCTTCTACTGATATGTTGACCGATCCTCCAGCTCGATGTCTAATCTTCTGACAAGTTCCACTTTGGCCCAACGTCCAATTTTTCTTGCTTTAATCAATTTGGCTTTTCTGATCGAAGTTAATCCTACGTTATTCAAAACATAGATTAGATTCTAAACTCATCAATTGATTTTATCATCAAAATTTGAGATTCAATAATTACAACGTAGCTTAAATGTTTCATATGTGGTTGAGGATAAAAGTTGGATGAGAAAGAATATATTTTATACTAAATGCACTTCTCATGACAATGTGTGCTTTGGTGATCATCGATAGTGGCAGCTTTGAGAATATGGTTTCTTTAGAGATAGTGAAGAAGCTAAAGTTAGACACAATCCCTCATCTACATCCTTACCAATTATGTTAGTTGCAAAAGGGGAATGACATCAAGGTAACTAAAGATGTTTAGTTTTATTTTTTATTAGCAAGCATTATAAAGATGAAGTATAGTGTGATGTTGCTCCTATGGATGCTTGTCATTTGTTGTTGGGTAGAACTTGGCATTATGATAGGAGGGTGTTATATGATGGCTACAAACATACTTATTATTTTAAAGTAAATGAAAAGAAGATTATTTTAGCTCAATTACAACCTGCTGAAACCAGTCCACCAAAGAAGGAAGTTAGTGCTTTTATATCCTATGGAGAATATAAGGGCGAATTAGAAAGTGATTGTGATGTTTTGACTCTAGTAGTAGTAGAGGAGAGTGAATAACACAAGGAGCCACCAGCAATCATGGAACCAATTCTAGAGGAGTTTCAAAATACTATATCCGAAGAGATTCTATATGACCTTCCACCTTTGAGAGATATCCAACGTTATATTGATCTTATTCTGGGAGCTATTCTACCTAATAGGTTAGCCTATAGAATGAGTTTCAAGGAGCATGAAGAACTTCAAAGGCAAGTGAATGAGTTGGTTGAAAAAGGGTTGATTCGGGAGAGCATGAGTTCTTGTATGGTTCCAGCTTTGTTGGTGCCTAAAAGAATAATTCTTGGAGAATGAACAACACAAGGAGCCACCAGCAATCATGGAACCAATCCTAAAGGAGTTTCAAAATGCTATATCGGAAGAGATTTTATATGGCCTTCCACCTTTGAGAGATATCTAGCATTACATTGATCTTATTCTGGGAGCTATTCAACCTAATAAGTGTAGACAACCATGCCATTAATAAAATCATAATTAATTATCATTTTTTCATTCCAATGTTAAATGATTTACTTGATCAATTATGTGGTACTTTTATTTTCTCTAAAATTTATTTGAGGAGTAGCTATCATCAAATTAGAATAAGACTTGGAGATGAGTAGAAAACAACATTTAAAACTAAGGATGGCTCGTGTGAATGGTTGGTTATGTCATTTAGGCTATTTAATACTACTAGCACTTTCATGAAGTTTATGAATCACATACTTAAGCTATGCATTAGTTTTTTTTGTTGTGGTTTACTTTGATGATATATTGGTGTACAACAAGAGTGGTGAGGAACATATGAATTATCTTAAAGAGATCTTTCTTATTTTGAGGTAGTAAAAGCTTTATACTAATATAAAGAAGTGTGATTTTTTTACTCGTAGTGTTGTGTTTTGGGGGTATATTATGTTAGGACTCTAGCTAGGAGAGTCCTAATTGAATTTTATTGAAAGGGATATTCATGTAAAATCTACTTAGTCGACCCCTATTAAAGAGGTGAAGAGGCTAACTAGGGTTAGGGTTAGTTGAGAGGTTGCTTCTTAGAGTATGAGTCTTATTAGAAGTTGGTTAGAAGTAGGAGTCTTGAGTATGAGTCATATTAGGAGTTAGGATTTAGAAATCCTATAAATAGTCATATATTTATCCTCTTTTGATAAGCAATAGATGAATCTTCTTAGCAGCCTTTGAGCAGCAACTTGGAGGAAGGAACCCCTATAGAGTTCCAAGGAGGCCGATCCCCTAAAAAGATCAACCCCAAGCTTAGAATCTATTAGGGTTCTAACACTTGGTATCAGAATAATATTCTTGGCTTCTCGCTACCCTTCCATAGCCATCCATCAGTCCTCTATAGCCACCCAAAGCAATTCCCACAATTGCTTAAAAGATCGTCGTCGAATTTCGTTGTCATCTCCACCACCGCGGATCATCCTTTGATCTCCCCGTGAATTACAACAAGTTCTAGTTTCCTACCTTACTGATACTATAATTTAGTTATCCTTATTCAAAAATCTAAAAAAATCATTCCTATATTGCTACATAAACTTTTCGTCGCAAAGTTTTTATCTCTACGACGAAAGATGCACTACAGAATTCCAACCGCATAACACAGTTTATTTGATCTTGCTACTACATTTTTTCTATCCAAATCTCTATGAAATTTTTATGACAACTTTAACACTTCCTAATAGCAGATTTTCCTTTAGTTTTGTTAAAAAAATCCAAATATAAACCACTGATCTTTTACGTCCAAACTGCTAGATGCACTGTAGAATTCCAATCGCATAGCATAGTTTGTTTGATCTTGCTACTACATTTTTTCTATTCAAATCTCTACAAAATTTTTATGACAACTTTGACACTTCCTATTAGCAGATTTTCCTTTATTTTTGTCAAAAAATTCTTAATATAAATCACTGATCTTTTACGTCCAAGCTACTAGATGCACTGTAGAATTCCAACAGCACAACACAGTTTATTTGATATTGCTACTATGTTTTTTCTGTCCAAATCTTTACGAAATTTTTACGACAGCTTTGAAACTTCCTAACAACAGATTTCTCTTTAGTTTTGTCAAAAAAGTCTCAATATAAACTACTATCCTTTTATGTCCAAGCTGCTACACTTTAGACATAAAAATCTGCTACAATACCTTTCCATGATCCTCAATTTTTCCAAACCTCCCACCACCCTATGGCATTAACCCATCAATAGAAAAAAGACAAGAACATTTCTAATATACAAGCATATTCTATAGCTTCTCAAGATCCAATTAATGCTAAATTTGAAGCATGAGAATCTCAGATTGAATCGCGCTTGGAGAACAAATTACGCGCTTTGTTTGCAGAATTCAGAATTGGACAACCGTCGAGTCCAACCAAATTTCTGTAAGGAGAGAGTTTAGAGAGGCCTCCAAAGAAGGAGGGACAGCTCTTGGACATGCTTCAGCCATGCATGAGGGTGGAATTCCCATGATGGGAAGGAGGAGACCCGGCGAGGTGGATTTCGCGTGTTGAACATTATTTTCGCTACTACCGAACGTCGGATGATGCTATGGTGGAAATTACTATCATCCACCTTGAAGGAGATGCTATTCAATGGTACATTGGCTAGAATATAATCATGGGGCTCCGATGTGGAATCAATTTAAGAATGCACTGCTGAATCGTTTCGGACCTACGGAGTATGAAAATATCGATGGCCAACTCGCAAAGATTCGACAAACCTCTACGATTTAAGAGTACCAAACCAGGTTTAAGAAGCTATCCTACCTTGCTCATAATTAAATTGACCATTAATTGTTAGGCATATTCATCGAAGGACTCAAGCTAGAGATAAAAGGGGAGGTTAAGGCGCGACAACCCTGTATTATGACAACTACGATTTCTTTCGCCCGAATACAAGAAGAATGACTCAACCAAGATGCTCGGAGGATGAGAACCTCTCCTAGGCCTATGGCATAGAAACTTTCTTCTGCTCCCGGCCATCCTTCATTGCCGAAACAATTGACAAGAGAAGAACTACGTGACCGATCAGCAAAGGGTCTTTGTTGGCATTGCGACGAGCCGTGAAACCACGATCATCACTGCAAAAGGGGCCGCCTCCTACAGATTTAACCTCTTGAAGACATGGAGGAGGAGGTTCAGGAGAATGAGGAAGAGGTCAAGGATAAAAAATAGCCAACGGTCGATATTACGATGCATGCCCTTGCTGGTTACGTGAACTCGTAAACGATAAAAGTGGAAGGTCTTCTAAAGCAATAACCTATCACCGATTTTATTGATTCTGAAAGCACTAATAATTTTATGAAAAGCAAGGTTGCTTTCCAGATGGCCTTACCTATTGAGAATTGCAACAAGTTTAATGTTAAGGTCGCCGATGGATGAATTTTGAAGTGTGATCATAGGTGCCCACGGGTGAAACTGTTGCGGCAGGATCAAGAGATAATTGCAGATTTCATCCTCCTCCCTCTTGATGATTATGAGGCCGTGCTTGGCATCAAATGGCTGATGAAATTAGATGATGTTTTTTAGAATTTTATGAAACTAATTATGAAATTTTATAATAAGGGGAAACAGGTGATACTGCATGGGAAACGTGGGGACGACGTAATGACAATTTGTACACAATGAATGGAGAAGGTTTTGCACAAAGCATATAGCAGCTTTTTGGTACAACTTAAGTAGCAAACTAAGGGAAAGCTAACAAAATTTGAAGATTCAAACCTACTTCCTTTGCTTACTGAATTTTTAGATATATTTGATAAACTGTGCAACTTACCTCCTACCCGTCGGCATAATCATTATATACCAATTCTTCCAGGCAAACCTGCAGCAAATACTTAGCCATATCTGTATCTACATCTTCATAAGGATGAAATAGAAAGGATTGTAAAAGAGATGCTTGAAATAGTAGTTATTCGGCCAAGTGGCAGCCCCTACTCTTCACCGGTGCTCCTCGTACAAAAGGACAGAACATAACGAATGTGCATTGATTACCAGGCTCTCAATGGCATAACTGTCAAGGACAAATACCCTATTCCATTAGTAGATGAATTGCTTGATGAATTAAAGGGAGCACGAGTCTTCACAAAGTTAGACCATCGATCCAGGTATCATCAAATACAAGTATGCAAAGAAGACATACCGAAAACCGCCTTTCGAACACACAACGTCCACTACAAATTTTTAGTAATGCCCTTTGGTCTCACCAATGCTCTCTCCACCTTCCAGAGCCTTATGAATGATATTTTTTGGAATTATCTTCATAAGTTTGTACTGGCTTTTTTTGACAATATCCTTATTTACAGCCCTTCTCTCGAAAGTCATTTTCAGCACTTACAACTTGTTTTAACGATTTTACAAGAACATGTTCTTTTTGTTAAAAAATTGAAGTGCAGCTTTCTTCAACAAAAGGTGGAATATTTTGGGCATATCATATCATAGGAATGTGTGGTGGTGGACCCCTTCAAAATTGAAGTAATACAGAACTGGCCGACCCCAAGGAACATAAAATTGCAACATGACTTTCTTGGTTTAACAGGCTACTACTGTAAGTTTGTGAAAAAATATGGAAAGATCAATGCACCCCTTACTTCCTTATTGAAAAAAGATACTTTCCAATGGTCGGACAAAGCCACCACTACCTTTGACGAACTTAAAGCTGCAATAATGACAATGCCCGTACTAGCTCTACCCGACTTCGGTAAGTCCTTTGTTATTGAAGTCGATGCCTCTAGAGTCGAAATTGGTGATGTACTAATGCAAGATGGCCGCTCCCTCGCTTATACCAGTAAGGCGCTATCTCCTTCCTATTTCAAGATGACTATTTATGATAAGGAGATGCTCATGATTGTGCATGCGGTGGCCAAATGAAGATCGTACTTAATTGGGCGACACTTTCAAATTAAAACCGACCATAAAAACCTAAAATATTTCTTGGAATAAAAGATATCTTCCCCCGAGCAGCAAAAATGAGTAACAAAGCTTATTGGATATGATTATGAAATAACTTACGAAAAGGAGAAAGTGAATATTGTAAAATTGCATGGGATGCAGAGATCTATTGTAAATGATCGTGAAAAGGTCTTCACTAACAGATTTTGGACAGAGTTATTCCAGATGCAAGATACTAAATTGAAAATAAGTACGACATATCATCCACAAACCGATGGCTAGACTGAAGTGGTGAATAGGTGCTTAGAGACATACCTCAGATGCTTCACCAGTGACTGGCCAAAAGAGTGGACAAAGTGGCTTTGCTGGACCAAGTGGTGGTATAATATAACTTATCATTCATCCACAAATTGTACTCCCTATGAGGCTATATATGGTCGACCTCCCCTTGTGATCTCAAAATATGTGTTAGGCACTTCTAAAATAGATTAAGTAGATAGAGAACTACAGGACAAAGACAAAATGCTGAAGTTACTAAAAGATAATCTCACTGCAGCCTAAGCAAGGATAAAACAACAATATGATCAACACAAAGGCGAAATAGAATTTTTAGTAGGAGATTGAGTCTTCCTACGACTCCAGCTATACAAGCAAATATCAATCCAAACCAAAGCATCTATGAAGCTTTCACCTCGATTCTATGGACCATACCAAATTTTGGAGCACATTAGAGTGGTAGCATATAGATTGGACTTACCCACTAGCTCCCGAATCCATCAAGTATTCCATGTGTTATGTTTAAGGCTCAAGCTAGGACAAAATGAGACAGCCCAAAGCCATATACCAAATATGACTACCCAAGGAGAACTCCAGACCCAACCGAGTGCCATTATTGATCGATGGATCATGACTCGATGACGACAACCTACTACTGAAGTGCTAATATAGTGAGCGAACCTACTAACAAAAGATGCCACTTGGGAGAACTATGAAAATTTAAAGATCAAATTTCCAAAATTCATGGATTGTCAGCCTCAAGGACAAGGCTGATTTGAAGAGGCCGTGGGTCTATTAGGACTCTAGCTAGGAGAGTCCTAATTGAGTTTTATTAAAAGGAGCATTTATGTAAAACCTGCCTAGCCGACCCCTATTAAAGAGGTGAAGAGGCTGGCTATGGTTAGGGTTAGTTCAGAGGTTGCTTCTTAGAGTATGAGTCTTATTAGGAGTTGGTTAGAAGTAGGAGTCTTGAGTAGGAGTCCTATTATGAGTTAGGATTTAGAAACCCTATAAATAGTCATATATTCATTCTCTTTTGACAAGCAATAGATGAATCTTCTTAGCAGCCTTTGAGCAGCAACTTGGAGGAAGGAACCCCTATAGAGTTCCAAGGAGACCAATCCCCTAAAGAGATCAACCCCAAGCTTAGAATCCGCTAGGGTTCTAACATATTGTTTCAAAAGATGGAATCGTGATTAATTAAAGTAAGGTAGAGGCTATTCTTGATTGGCCAACACTTACTTCAATGCATGATGTGAGGAGTTTCCATGGTTTAACTTCCTTTAAAAAAAGATTCATCAAGGGTTTCATCTCTATTGTTACTCCAATCACCGATGCTTGAAAGGTGATAAATTCAAGTAGACTAGTAAGGTTGATGATGCTTTTGAACTATTAAAAAGAAAGGTGACCAAAGCTTCTATCTTAGTTCTACCTAATTTTGATAAGATATTTAAGGTTGAATATGATGCCTCTAATGTGGGTATTGGTATTGTTTTGAGTCAAGAAAGAAAACCCATTACCTTTTTTAGTGAGAAGCTGAATGATATAAGAAAGAGATATTCTACTTATGATAAGAAATTCTATGTCATTTATAGAACTTTATCTCTTTGGAGTCAATGTGTTTTTTCTAGTCATTTGTCCTATATTCTGATCATGAGGAATTGAAGTTCGTTAATCTTCAGCATAAGTTAAATAAGAGGCATGCAGCTTGGGTAGAGTTCTAGCAATCTTATAACTTTACTATCAAGCATAAATATAGTGTTCAAAATGTAGTTGCTAATCCATTGAGTAGAAACCATTCTTTATTATCAACCCTGGAAGTCAAAGTGGTTAGATTTGAAACATTCAAAGATCTCTAAGAGAATGATGTGGATTTTAGCTCAATATGGTAGAATTGTAAATCAGGTTCCTTTCAATAATTTTCTATCTTTGATGGTTTTCTTTTTTGAGATAATGCCTTGTATGTTCAATCTTATTCTTTGAGATAAGTAATTTTGATAGAAGCTCATGGTGGTGTTTTGGAAGGACATTTTGGTAGGGATAAGACTCTAGCTTTTATTCAATTAAAGTTCTATTGGCCAAAGTTGTTCAGAGATATGATAAGTCTTGTGAAGCAATGACTAGTATGTCATTTGGCAAAAATAAGAAGCCAAAATTCTAGTTTGTACACTCTATTACCAGTGCTTAGTGCTCCATTGGAGGATGTGAGTCTTGACTTCGTTTTGGGACTATCAAGAACTCAAAGGAACAAGAATTCTATCATGGTTGTTGTTAATAGATTCTTAAAGATGTTTCACTTTATTTCCTACAACAAATCAAATGATGCATCTCATATTGCTAATTTATACCTTCAAGGAGGTTGTGAGATTGCATAGCATTCCAAAAACTATGGTGTCTGATCGAGATTCAAAATTTTTTAATCATTTTTGAAGAACTTTATGAAGAAAGTTGGGCACTTCTTTGAATTTCAGTAGCTCTCATCATCCACAAATTGATAGGAAAATGGAGGTAACAAATAGAACTTGGAAAACTTGCTTATAAGCTATGTTGGCAAGAACCTTAAGCAATGAGATCTCATTCTTTTATAAATTGAGTTTGCCTACAACCGTTCCATGCATTATAGCATTGGTAAGAGTCATTTTGAGATTATTTATAATGTGAATCCTACTAGTCCTTTGGACTTAGTTCCTCATTCTACAACATAGCAATTTAGTAAAGATGCTGATGAGAGAGATAAAGAAGTTGCATAAGAGTGTTAAAGTAACCATTGAGAATGAGAGGTACATGCAAGTTGCCAATAAACATAGAAAACACATAGAGTTTAATGTGTTAGGATCATGAAGGCACTAGGGGAGAGGTGTGAATTAGTGCTATCAAAAGAAAGTTCTGATTTAAAAATGTTGAGCGAGAAAACCTATATAAAAAATATGTTTAATTGAAAATATAAGAGTAGTGAATAAGTAAATCATCAAATAATGACAAGACAAGGCAAGAAGGATGCAAACCGATTTATAGTGGTTCGATCGTCTTAACCTACGTCCACTCCCGATTCCTCTTCTCTTGAGGCTATTGACTTTCAATATCGATCTTCTTTTCAATGGGTAAAGATTAACTACCCTTGTTACAACCCTTGTCCTTTTCATAGGCTTAGAGGAGAACCTTTATATCTCTCTTCTCCTTTTAATATGCTTAAGAGAGGATTTTTGCACCTCTCTTTTGTACAAGACCTCACACCTTAAATTCAAAAAAATGATGACCTTTCAATGTCACTCTTTGAATTCAAGTTGAAAGAATTTTAATCAGAAATCATAGTAAATTTCAATAATAATCATTATAAAGATCATATGCAAAACATCATAGTTAAAATATCAAAATAATCATTGCACACTTCATATACATAGTTAAAATGTTAAAGTAATTATTGCATTTATTATATGCATAATTTCAAATAATCATAAGTTAAAATATCATAATTTTTTATGATATCTAAGACTACAATCGACTTCTCCCTCTTTGTTATCAATAAAAATGAGAAATATACAAGTTACTATTTCTCTTCGAAATATGCAAGCTACTACTTTTCTCTCCCCTTTTGCCATCATAAAAAAAAAGAAAAGAATATCATGGTTTCATGGTGCTACTTCTCTCCCTTTATATCAATGTTCCAATCATAACATAAAAGATATTAATATTAAAGATAAGTTCAAGTTACGAGAGGTCAATTGATGACGAGATATTGACAAAACTCTTTTTTTTTATGTCGTTATAAAAATGTGATTATCTTGAATTCAAAATAGAACTTTTTCAATGGTCTCTTGAATTAAAGTTGAGATAAATTCAAATTGATACATTATTGCAAGCCCAAATATTTAATCAAGCTTTAAAAAATAACTAGTAAAATTTAGGCATGAGTCATTACTAGTGAAAAGTTATAAACACATCATAAGTCTCCTTATTCAACATAATAGCTATTTCTCATATTTTGTCATCAACACAAATACGAGCATCTTCTTCTCATTTGTTATCAACAAATTCAAGTTTACAAGTTATAAATACAAAAGAATCATACGTAATAAATCTTAAGTCGTAAACATTAAGAAGTTAATTGAAAGATCATGATTCATTTGGATAAATCTCCTCTTTAATAAATAGTAAAAATAATTATAGGAGACAAATAATAAAAGATTTTGATTCATATAAAATAAATCTCAAGTTATAAATATCAAGTGAAAGATCATGATTCATTTGGATAAATCTCCTTCTTAGCCATTAGCTAAAAGAAAGAATCATAGGAGATCGAATATAAAATAAATCTTAAGTCATGAATCTCAAGAAGTGAAAGATCATGATTTGTTTGGATAAATCTCCTTCTTAGTCTTTAGCAAAAAGAAAGAATCATAGGAGATCGAACACAAAATAACTCTTATGTCATGAATCTCAATAAGTTAAATAAAAGATTATGATTTATTTGGATAAATATTCTCTTTAGTAAAAAGAGAGAATCATATGAGAACAAAAAGTAAAAGTTCTTGATTCATACATTTGAATAAATATTTTTCAACGAAGAGTAAGTTTGAATACCTTTTTGATATATCTCCAACAATTAGCTCCTTAAGATGTGTATCTAAATACTTCCATTCCTAAGGTTTCTTTGGAAGTGGTTGTGTTTAAGTTGCTTTAGAGAGAAGAATTCAAATTCAAATTCAAATTCAAATTCAAATTCAAATTATCAAATTCAAAATTATCATCAAAATCATTTTTCTTGCCTTCGAAAAATTTATTAAAAATAATGTAGATATATTCCTATAAAATTAAAAAATAACTAAAGTTCTTTAGTTCCAATTTGTGAGATTAATTTCATAATTGCCTGTCCTAATCTCCTATTCTAAGGCCATGCATCATTGTTTAAAGTCTAAAAGCAAGCTTCATCATAAAAATCATTATGATAAACATTATTATTTCTTAAAGCATTTATAGAATTATTCTTATTTGGTATGAAAGTATTAGATTAAAATTTAACATTTTATCCTTTTGTCATAAAGTTGACTAATACTTAATAAGTTATATTTTAAGTCATCTACTAACAGAACATCTTCAATCAAAAGATTTGATATGTTACCAATATTTTTCTTTACTGATAATTTTTCCTTTCTTATTGTTTATGAAGGTGATATGTCCTCTATCTTGACTAGTGAGCTTTGAAAAGTGTGTTGGATCTCCAGTCATGTGCCTTGAGCATCCATTAATAAGATATCATTTCTTGCTCCTAGCTCTTGTTTGCATATATAGTTACAAGAAAGAGGGGTTTGCTTTAGGTGCCCATTTAACTTTGGGTCTTTCATTGTTAGATTTATCTTTCTTGACTTTTGATATCAAATCATTTATGATTCCCTTAGGATCCCAAACTAATTTATGAGACCTATATTTTTTAAAAGAGCATGTATAAGTATAGTAACCAATTCTCCCATAAAAATTACATATAACTTTAGATGAAACATGTAGTATGGGTCCTCTTATGAATTTTGTTGGTTTTTGTTGAGTGTTACAACTAACAAAGCCGATTCCTTCATTTCTATATATAACCGTTGTTAGCAAGAATCATGTTTAATGCTTTATTTTTAATTTTAAAATTTTCTAATGTTTGTTATAATAACATATTTTTCTTTTTGAATGAGTTTAACTCTTCACGTTTAGTGCAATATGTTAACATGCAATTATCATACTTATTTTTCAATCTATCAAATTTATTAAAGAGAGATATATGATTCTTCTTTAGCAATTCATATTTCTTACTAATTATTTTAAGTTCATCAAATAAATCATGAAATCATTTAAGTAATTTATCATAAGATAAGAAAATTTCAGGTGAGTCGCATACCTCATTGAAAGCCATCCGTGGTTTGCCACTTCGTCTTCATTGGTTTGCTCTTCATCTTCTAATGCACTTGATTCATTCAATATTGCCTTGAATGCTTTCTTCTTTTGTGTTGCCAGTTTCTTTTTCAGTTGTGAACACTTATTTTTGAAGTGCCTTGACTTTTTATATTCATAACAAATTATCTTTTTTTAAGTTTATTTTTATTCTTAGATTCTTATTTTATAGAAATAGTCTTGTTCTTTTTCATAAACTTTTTAAATATTCTTATAAGGAGTGCTACATCATCATCATCATCACTTGAGCTTTCGCTCAAGTGGTCTTCTATGGTTCTCAATGTAATATACTTCCTATTCTTTGGAAGGATTTCCTTTTGTTCGTCGTGTGCCTTGCAAGTCATTTCATAGGTCATTGAAGATCCTATGAGTTCTTCAAAAGAAAAGTTGGTCAAGTCTTTTATTTCTTGAATTACAATTACTTTTGGATCTTAGGTTTTAGGAAGGAATCTTAAAATCTTAATAATCAATTCAAGATTTGCATAATTTTTACTAATAGCTTTTAAACCATTGACAACACTCGTAAAATGGATATATATGTCACCAATAGTTTCACTTGACTTCATCTTAAACAATTCATAACTATATACTAATATATTAATTTTATATTCTTTTATTCTTTTTGTGCCTTCATGAGTAACTTCAAGTGTGTACTAAATATCATATATAGTATCACAAATAGAAAAATGATTAAATTTATTTTTGTCTAAAGCATAAAATAAAGCATTAATAGCTTTAGCATTTAAAGAAAACATTTTCTTCTTAAGATCATTCTATTCATTTATTGGTTTAGAGGATTTTTGAAAACCAAACTCAACAATGTTCGATAGTCAAAATCCATATAAAGTATGAAAATATGCATTCGTGTTTTCCAATAAGTATAGTTCGTCCCATTAAACACAGAAGGACGAGTGATAAAGTGACTCTCTTGATTATCAGAAAAGGCCATTAAATCTCTCTTGGGTATTAATCCAACTGAAAGAACTGAACTCTGATACCATTTGTTAGGATCATAAAAGTATCAAGAGGGGAGGGAGGGAGGGGGAGGTGAATTAGTGCTATCAAAATAAAGTTTCGATTTAAAAATTTCAATCGATAAAACTCGTATAAAAAATGTGTTTAACTGAAAATGTGAGTAAGGGCAGTGAATATGTAAATCGGTAAGAAATGATAAGTCAAGGCAAGAAGGATACAAATCGATTTATAGTGGTTCGGTCATCCTGACCTATGCCCACTCCCGATTCCTTTTCTCTCGAGGCTACCAGCTTTTACTACTGATCTTTTTTTCAATGAGCGAAGATCAACTACCCTCGTTACAATCCTTCTCCTTTTCACAGGCTTAGGAGAGAACCTTTACACCTTTTTTCTCCTTTTAATCGGCTTAGGAGAGGACTTTTACACCTCTCTTTTACAAAAGACCTCACACCTCCTTAGTATAACTTCTACACTCAAGGAGAAAGAGACTCAAACACTTTTCAAGAGAGTTTACACTTCAATTCACAAGATTTTATTCTTCTATATTCTTTTCACCTCTTGTATCAAGCAAGCACGAGCAGAATATTTATAAACCCCAAACGACTTCAAAAATAGAGGTAAAAATTTAAATCCCCGAATTTTTTTAGTACTAGCGGTACTACTGCCAGTGCTAGATGGTACTACCGCCAAATAAAGCTTGAAAATCTATTCTCTAGTAGTACCACCGTCGGCACTAGTGATACTTCTGTCGAAACTCTTGGAAAAACATAACCTGTGCGTTCTGGTGCTTAGGTGGTACCATCGCCTAGGCTAACCTCAAGTCATCGAATTGGCCTTCCAATAGGCCCAATTCGACACTAGTTTAGGCCCAATGAGCATCTAATTATGTTGGCATGGTTATGACCTAAAACCAACTCAATTAGACTCAAAATGACTTTGATCAAGACTTAACCACTCTAATAATAATCATTAAAGCCTTCAACACATTGTTCGGCATGTCATTTGTTCATCAGCACTTTATTCGAACTTCCAACACATCATCCTTTCCCTCAATATATTGCCCGATTTATTAGAACGTTGACCTCCCACAACATCCGATCTTTTTGGCAAAATACCCAATACTTCCAGCCCGATGCCCGAACTCATAGCACGAAGTCCATCCTCCGACTCGTCAACCAATCCTCTGGTCAGATATCTAATCTCTGACATGATGCTCTCCGGCCCAACATTTGATTCTCCTACTTCAAAAATTTGCTTTTCGATGGTTCAAGTCCATGATCGAAGTTTCTTCTATATCACTTATCTCAAAGTCATATCAGTCCATACACTTATTAATTGATTTCATCATCAAAATTCAAGTTTTAATATAATAAAGGTGATTTGGTCTAGATTCATTTAAAGAAGGAGAGATTTCCACCACACAAATTTGGGGAATCAAAATCAAAGGCTAATGGTCTATTTAAAGTGCTTAAGAGAATTGATAAGAATGCTGATAAGAATGCTTATGAGGTCAAGCTATCTAAAGATTATGGAGTGTCTCAACATTCAATGAGGTTAATTTAAGTCCTTATCATAATCATATTGATGGAACAAATGAGAACTTGAGGACATCTTTTTCAACTAGGAGAGATTAACATGGGAGTGCCTTATTTGCTACAATTAGCTCATGTAGATCTTGTTGATCCCATAGTATTCTCTATAGCACACAATATTATCTCGTAGCCTTTAACCCAGCCCACTCAAATATGATAGTTCATGAGCATATTCCATAGACAAAGTTAAAGCTGTTTTAAGGTACTTGTCTTCATGACAAAGGAATATATTAAAGGGGTTAGTTACTAACTATAAAACACTAAATTTTGTAGTCCCTATGAATAAAGGGTTGTTTCATACATTAATTCTTATTTTGATATTTTTGTTAGGATCAAGAGCACTAAGAGGGGGGGGTGAATTAGTGCAGCGGAAAACTTTCGGCGATTAAAATCGAAAGCTGCGACAAAGATGATTTCGATGTAAAACTAGATTCTTAGACTCCTTTAGCTTAAGATTAAGTGAGATGACGTTAGAGTAAATCTACAAAGGTAGTTTGCAGTTTATGATAAAAATCAGAATGCAAGCGCAAACTGAAATGCGATGTTCGTACGATAAAACCAGTTTACGTCTAAACGTCAACTTTGAAGATACTGAACTTTGAGATATGTTTTGTAAATGCACAGAAGGCAGTTTGCAGTTATAATTGGAGTTAAAATGTAAACGTAAACTGCAATGTAATGATCGTACGAAAACGCCGATTTACGTCTAAATGCTGATTCGGAAAGATCTGAACTTAGAAACTCGTTCGTAAAAGCGCAGAAGGTAGTAGCTATTTAGGAGGTTTGCAGAAATGATAAAGTGCTCAAAGTAAATGCAAACCGAGATTTAGAGTGGTTCGGTCAGCCTTGACCTACTCCACTTTTGGCTTCCTCCACCGACGAGGTCACCGACGTCAACTAGAGGCCTTCCTTCAATAGGCGAAGGCCAACTGCCTTTTTACAGTTTCACTCCTTTTGACGGGCTCAGGAGACAACCCTTACAGAACTTTTCTCTCCTTTCTTTATAACTCAAAACTTTGAAGAACAGAAGGAGGAGGACTTTTGGCCTATACAACAATTTTGAGCTCTAAGAATCACAGAAAGAGATCAAGATTTCGAGTGTTTGTCTGTATCTCTTCAGTGCTGAATGGGTGGGGTATTTATAGGCCCCAATCCAGTTCAAATTTGGAGCTCAAAATGATCAAATCCCGAAATTCCGGGATCAGGCGGTTGCACCTCCTGACTGGAGCGGTTGCACCGCCTAGTGAGCAGATGTCAAGATCGAGCCTGGCGGTTGCACCTCTCTGTCGGGCGGTTGCACCGCCTGAAGTCTAGCTCGAGATCGAGCCCCAAGCGGTGCCACCTCTGGCTGAGGCGGTTGCACGCTTGCCGAGCTTCGAAGACCGAGCTCGGCGGTGCTACTCTCTGTCGGGGAGGTTGCACCGCCCGATCCTTCGGAGACGAAGCCCAAGGGGTGCCACCTCTGGCTGGGGGCGTTGCACCGCCAGTCTCCCTGGGAGACTTAGCCCAGGCGGTGCTACCTCACGGCTTGGGCGGTTGCACCTCCCCAAGAATCGTGGTCCGAATGGGTAGCTCCATTCGCCCAATTTCGTTTTTCAAGGGCCCATTGCCCTAAGATTAAGCTAATGGGATCACCTCCCATTTCTAACTTAATCAATGTGCTAACTATGATAAATCCTAAGACAATCTCTGCAGCTTGCTCCGGTGCGTCAATCGCTTCTTCTGACGAGTTTCCGGCGAACTTCCGTCGATCATCCGATGAACCCTCGGTGATGCTCCTGCGGACTTCCGGCAAACTCCTGGACTTGCGACGATCCACTTGGCGAGTTCCGACGAGCTTCTTTTGGCAAGCTCCTGGACTTCTCGGATTTGTTCCCGCAAAACCTCCGACGACTGTCCGAACTTCCGTCGAACTCTCGAACTCCCAACGTGATCATTGACTTGACTCCGACGCAACTCCTGCTACATGTCTTTCTTCCATCGTAGTTAATCCTGCACACTTAAAACAAAACTTCGATCGAGACAATTAATCCTAAGCAATTAACCAAGTTGTCCGGCATGTCATTGGTCCCTCGACGCTTCGTCCGATTCTTCGGTGCATCGTCCTCTCTTGTAGCCTATTGCCCAATCGGCCAGTTGACTCCGCAACTCCGATTTCCTTGGCACAATACCCACTCTTCTTGGCCCGATGCCCGAGTCCACGGCCCGAAGCCTTCTGTCGATACGTCGACCGATCCACCGGCCCGACGTCTAATCTTCTGACATGTTCCTTCGGCACAATATGATTTTCCTGCTTTAATTGTCTCATCCTAATCAAAGCATCCTGCGTCACTCAAAATGCAAATTATATCATAAACATATATCAAGTAGTTTCATCATCAAAATACTAGATTCAACAATCTCCCCCTTTTTGATGATGACAACCACTTGATGACGGAGTTAAACTTAACTCCCGGAGTTTAAACAAACTCCCCCTATCAATATGCCATATTGATAGAACCTTGAATTCAAACTGAATTCAAGTCATTGCAATATTCATCATGAATACTTGCAACACGTCATCATGAACTTATGCATAAACTTATGCATAACATCATACTTCTCCCCCTTTGTCATCAACAAAAAGGAGAAGTACTACAATCAAGCGTTTGTGATATTGGTTCAACTTATTGCATGAAAAACATAATATCAAGTTTTATCATCATGCAAGTTTTGAAGCTATAAAATTTAGCAAGTTACATAATGCTTAGAACATTCAAGCTATCAAGTTTTAGATATGCAAGTTTTATAGCATACAAGATAGCACTTTTGGTAATGTTCAAGATAGTAAGTTCTACATTGAGATGTTCAAGAAAACAACTCTTGCTTCTTGAGATATGCAAATTTGTCGAGTTTTGCTAAATGTGCAAGTTAGCATTTTTGCCTCTTGAGATAGGCAAGATAGCACATTTGCTTCTTTTGAGATAGCAACTTTTTGCTTTTCTTTAGACCACAAGCTAGCAATTTTTACGATATACAAGTTTTACAATATATAAGCTAGCAATAATTTTGAAAGCAAATGCAAGATAGCTTTCTTGTGTAAGCTCATGATTCTTGCTTCCTATTGCAATGTACAAGTTGCAAGTTTTACTTCTTGAGATATTCAAGATAGTGATGTTCAAGAAGACAATTTTTGCTTCTTGAAATAAGCAAGTTAGCAATCAAGTTTTTGCATCTTCTTGACTTGTGCAAGCTAGCTATCTCCCCCTTTATCATTGTCAAAAAGAAAGGAAGAATACAGTTTTGTAGTTCTTTTTCCTTTTACAACGATTTCAAAATCATGACAAAGGATGAATAATCAAGTTATGAATGTCAAGACAATTTTTCATCATGAATATTTTATCATTGCATGCATCATTATCATAAGTTGAAGTATTGCATGCATAATATCACATCATCATTCATAATTACATTAATGTTTCAATATAGCAATTTCTTCTCAAAATGTGTAACTTAGCACTCATAGCATTTTAAATCATGATTTACATCATATGCAATACATCACATCATAATTAGAAAGCGCAAGTATTGCATGCATAATTGTACATCATAAATGTTTCATATCATGATGGTATCAATTTTATCAAATTATATCCTACCATGCATGATCAAAACTTCTCCCCATTTTATCATTGAAAACAAGAATGAAGTAGGGGGGAAGAGCATAAATGTGTTAAATATTTCAATCATTTCAAGGCATTTATATCGTAGATCAAGTCATGATTCGTGATTCATCATAAAGCAAGTTAGTTTTCAATCATTATATAAGGCATTTAAGGAATTTTTGAAACATAGGAGAATGATTAATTTAAGCATATAATGTTTCGATCCAATTCAAGTCATGAATATCAATGCTTTCATATTGTGAGTATCAATTCATGAATACCACAAGATATTATTTGTGACTTCAATTTTTGCATGATCAAGATTATCATTTAGATAAAATGTATTCAAATCAAATCATTAACTTGAAATTCATAATCAAGTCATTAAAATTAATTTCGAGATTCATAAAATATCATGAAATCATTAATCTCGATCAGATGGGAAAAGCATTTTTTAAGAGATTCTTTTTCATCTAAGCATGCCTTAGTCTTTATATGCCAAATTAAGATAAGCATGAAAGTTCAAGACATAAGGCAAAATCTTATAAAACAACTCATCAAGCATGATTCCATGATAATATCCTTTTAATATTCATCATCAAGTATGATTTCAAAAAGTATCTTAAAGAGAAATCATTAAGACCAAATGCATGATACACTCATTTATTTTCAAAATATTAATCATGTTTATTTTCATGAGATTCACAAGATTGGTAAAATAAATTTATTAATCTCAATAGGATAGAAAATTATTTCCATTTCATACAATTGATTTCATGTTAGCATGCTTTTTCATTTATGTTAAATAAAAACATGCATCAATGTTTAGGATCGAAAAATGAATTTCGTCGTAAAACCACAAGATCAATAGATTCTCAAAAATGAATTGTTAGGATCACGAAAATCCGAAAATGAGATTTAACACTTTTATATATTCAGACATGATTTTTGCTATAGATTTTGAAATTAAATTATGAAGATCAAACAAGCTCATTGTTTCATAACCATTTAATATTACATCATTATGCATTACTTTAAATCAAACGTGATTTCATTCAACAATGTTAATCAAACATGATACACATTATTACTTCTTAACCATGATTTCATATTTTCAATCAAAATCATTTTGTTTGTTTATCATGCAATATTATCATTTTTGTATTTTTATTTTTAAACATGTAATTTTTAAGAAAATTAATTCTAAACTAAAAAAAAATACATCATGAAAGCATCAAGTAATTTCAAAATAAACCAAAGGCATTTTAATTACCTCAATGTCGTAGGCTGTTAAGGCGTAGTTTACAGCCTCGCTTTTGTTGACTTTCTAGTCTTCGGAGGAGCTCGATTCATCCCAATTTTTGTTCTTCTTCTTGCGTTTAAAGCAAGTAGTTCCATTCTTTTTGCTTTTTAATTTTCATTTCATTTGTAGTTTAAGTTCACCATCACTTGAGCTTATGCTCGAGTGGTCTTCAAATGTTCTATGTCCCAAATCCTTCCTGTTCTTTGGAAGGTTGTTTTGTTCATCATTGTCCTCATCACTTGAGTCATCGCTCAAGTGACATTCATTTGTCTAGAGTTCCAAATCCTTCCTGTTCTTTGGAAGGTGATTGTGTTCAACATGTTCATCATGTGCATTGTGCACCATTTCATATGTCATCAACGAACCAATTAGTTCTTCAAGTGGTAAGTTGTTTAGGTTTTTAGCTTCTTGTATTGCAGTTACTTTTGAATCCCACTTCTTAGAAAGAGAACGCAAAATCTTGTTTACGAGTTCAAAATCCGAAAAACATTTTCCAAGAGCTCTTAAACTATTGACGACATTCGTGAAACGGGTGTACATGTCGCCTATAGTCTCGCTTGGTTGCATTCGAAAAAGCTCAAAATCAAACAATAAAAAGTGAACTTTCGAGTCTTTGACTCTACTAGTTCTCTCGTGCGTGATTTCAAGTATTCGCCAAATGTCAAAAGCCGTTTCGCACGTAGAAATCCGATTGAACTCATTTTTGTCCCAAGCGTAAAATAAGGCATTCATAGCCTTTGCGTTTAAAGAAAAATACTTCTTCTCCAAATCCGACCATTCGTTCATCGGTTTAGAGGGAAGTTGAAAACCGTTTTCAATGATATTCCATAAATCGAAATTCGTAGAAATCAAGAAAACTCTCATTCGAGTTTTCCAATAAGTGTAGTCCAAACCATTAAACAACGGTGGACGAAAGATCGAAAAGCCCTCTTGAAAGCCATGAAGAGCCATTTCTCTTGGGTGTAAATCCGAAATGAGAAAAACCGGGCTCTGATACCAATTGTTAGGATCAAGAGCACTAAGAGGGGGGGGTGAATTAGTGCAGCGAAAAACTTTCGGCGATTAAAATCGAAAGCTACGACAAAGATGATTTCGATGTAAAACCAGATTCTTAGACTCCTTTAGCTTAAGATTAAGTGAGATGACGTTAGAGTAAATCTACAAAGGCAGTTTGCAGTTTATGATAAAAATCAGAATGCAAGCGCAAACTGAAATGCGATGTTCGTACGATAAAACTGGTTTACGTCTAAACGTCAACTTTGAAGATACTGAACTTTGAGATATGTTTTGTAAATGCATAGAAGGCTGTTTGCAGTTATAATTGGAGTTAAAACGTAAACGTAAACTGCAATGTAATGATCATACGAAAACGTCGATTTATGTCTAAATGCTGATTCAGAAAGATTTGAACTTAGAAACTCGTTCGTAAAAGCGCAGAAGGCAGTAGCTATTTAGGAGGTTTGCAGAAATGATAAAGTGCTCAAAGTAAATGCAAACCGAGATTTAGAGTGGTTCGGTCAGCCTTGACCTACTCCACTTTTGGCTTCCTCCACCGACGAGGTCACCGACGTCAACTAGAGGCCTTCCTTCAATAGGCGAAGGCCAACTACCCTTTTACAGTTTCACTCCTTTTGACGGGCTCAGGAGACAACCCTTACAGAACTTTTCTCTCCTCTCTTTATAACTCAAAACTTTGAAGAACAGAAGGAGGAGAACTTTTGGCCTATACAACAATTTTGAGCTCTAAGAATCACAGAAAGAGATCAAGATTTCGAGTGTTTGTCTGTATCTCTTAAGTGTTGAATGGGTGGGGTATTTATAGGCCCCAACCCTGTTCAAATTTGGAGCTCAAAACGATCAAATCCCGGAATTCCGGGATCAGGCGGTTGCACCTCCTGATTGGAGCGGTTGCACCACTTGGCAGAGCTTGAAGACTGAGCCCAGGCGGTTGCACCTCTCTATCAGGGGCGGTTGCACTGCCTGAGTCTGGCTCAGAGACTGAGCCCCAGGCGGTGCCACCTCCTGACTGAGGCGGTTGCACCGCCTACCAGAGCTCGAAGACCGAGCTCAAGCGGTGCTACCTCTCTATCAGGGGAGGTTGCACCGCCCAGTCTTGCTCGGAGACTGAGCCCAGGCGGTGCCACCTCTTGGCTGGGGTGGTTGCACCGCCCAGTCTCCCTGGGAGACTTAGCCCAGGTGGTGCTACCTCCTGGCTTGGGCGGTTGCACCTCCCACAGCAATCAGGGTCCGAATGGGTAGCTCCATTCGGCCCAATTTCGGTTTTTCAGGGGCCTAATTGCCCCAAGATTAAGCTAATGGGATCACCTCCCATTTCTAACTTAATCAATGTGCTAACTACGATAAATCCTTAGACAATCTCTGCAGCTTGCTCCGGTGCGTCAATCGCTTCTTCCGGCGAGTTTCCGGCGAACTTCCGTCGATCATCCGATGAACCCTCGGTGATGCTCCTGCGGACTTCCGGCAAACTCCTGGACTTGCGACGATCCACTTGGCGAGTTTCGACGAGCTTCTTTTGGCAAGCTCCTGGACTTCTCGGATTTGTTCCCGCAGAACCTCCGACGACTGTCCGTACTTTCGTCGAACTCTCGAACTCCAACGTGATCATTGACTTGACTCCGGTGCAACTCCTGCTGCATGTCTTTCTTCCATCGTCGTTAATCCTACACACTTAAAATAAAACTTCGATCGAGACAATTAATCCTAAGCAATTAACCAAGTTGTCCGGCATGTCATTGGTCCCTCGACGCTTCGTCTGATTCTTTGGTGCATCGTCCTCTCTTGCAGCCTATTGCCCAATCGGTCAGTTGACTCTGCAACTCCGATATCCTTGGCACAATACCCACTCTTCTTGGCCCGATGCCCGAGTCCACGGCCCGAAGCCTTCTATCGATACGTCGACCGATCCACCGGCCCGACGTCCAATCTTCTGACATGTTCCTTCGGCACAACATGATTTTCCTGCTTTAATTGTCTCATCCTAATCGAAGCATCCTACATCACTCAAAACGCAAATTAAATCATAAACATATATCAAGTAGTTTCATCATCAAAATACGAGATTCAACAATTTTAAGGTTAGAAAGAAGTTCAGAAATGAATGATATTGGCAAAAATTCTCTTGGAGTTCTCTCTTAAACTTTGTATCTCTTGGATGTTTTTTGAGTGGTGAGTCTTTTGTTTTCAGTTCTACATCATTATTTATTATCCTTGGGATGGTGAACTTTCTATATCCCTTTGTGATTTTAAATCTAGTCATGAGTTATTTATTGATTTAATTAAAATTTTATTATGAGTTTGTTTCTTTCAATCCGAAAAATTTATTCCAATAATTATAATTATACTATCAGTTTTCTTTCAAAATCTATTCGCCAATATCAATAACTAACTTCTTATGACTTGTATCGAACACCTGAATTCAAATTATATTATTATTCATTTGTTGACATTGTATGTAACGGAAAGAATCACAAGAATCTATATCATGATCTTTTTATATTATTTTTCTACTGAGAATCATAATATATTATTTATATTATTATTATTTTTATGTATATGAACCAAAATATTATAATGATGTTCCAAAACATCTTAATTGATTTCTTATGACTTGCATTAAACAACTCAATGCAAAATTTGTTCATATTAATTTGTTGATATTATATCCAATGAAAAGAATCATAAGAATTATATCATGACCCCTTATAGTATTTTTTTATTTCGATACAATGTTTTTATATATGAACTAAAACATTGTAGTGACATTTCCAACACCATAAATGACTTCTTATGACTTGTATTATATAATTCAATTCAAATTTATTGATAGTGTATTCAATAAAAATAATCATATGAGTTATATCATGACACCTTTTCTCTAAAGGTATCATGATACTTTTAAATATGTTGACATTGTATCCAATGAAAATAATCACAATAATTTGTGTCATAACACCTTTACTATGTTTTTCAATTAAGATATAATATTTTCTGTATATGAACCAAAATACTATAATGCATTCCCAAACATCATATTTTACTTCTTATGATTTGTATCAAATAAATCAATGTAAACTATGTCCATATCAATCAGTTACATTGTATCGAAAAGAATCATAACTTATATCATGAATCATTTATAGTTTTTCAACACTATTAGTTTGATGTTGATATAATTACTTATTTATAATATTTATGTTTGTAGAGATGATCCTCTTGTAGATGATGTATTAATTGTTCTTAACAAGATTAATGACGAAAGTAAAAGTGTCCTATACGAGATGATTTAGATGATTTAGTGGTCATCATATATGGTTGATAGAAAAGTTACTCATCTGTTGATAGAATAGTTACTCATCTTTGAGACAACAATAATTGGGTGGCAGCAGAGCCGTATAGATTTGACTTAAATGATCTAAATTTTTTAGATGACAATGAAAAAGTGATGATATAATTGAAATTGAATTAGTTAAGGAATGAATAATCGATATGATAGATTATATGGCCTCATTTAATTAGGTAAAAGATATTATTGATCTGAATAGATTTTGATTACAGTTATCGATTAATAGAAGGAAAGTTCAATTATAATAGGATTCTTTAGAAGATAACTTTGATGGGAAGAATTCTTCTAATTACTTATCCTAAGCCTTCGGCTTTTGCTTATAAATAGACAAGACTTTTTAGGGACTCAACACATATATGATATTCTTATATATTAAGAGATTATAGATCTTATATCATCTCTTCTTGGTCCTTATTTCATTGTTTATAGTGGCCCTATAAGAGATATGAAGAGAGGAGGAGAGTCTAGTTTTTCTTTCATATCGACATCACTACTTGTTTTAAATTGAATAATTATATATTTGTAAATCAGATAAAGATTTTTTAAATAATATTAAAAGGTATGAATTATAATATTTGATCTATCGATTTTAATTTTTTATATTAATTTTTTTACATAATAACATAATTATAATTTTTATACTAATAATTAGTATTAGAGTCATGTTCTAAAATCAACTATCTTATATAATAAAAGCATGTCAGATCTATTTTATATTTAGATCTATTTTTCAACACCCTTCTATCACATGTCACGATGGTTTTGCCTAAGTCATATATCACTCTTGCGTATTCGTTTGCAAAGGGTCAACCTCCCCGAAACCTCTTATTGTCCCTTAAGGACCTACAAAAGAGAAGATGAGTTAGAGAAAGTATTTAACTTAGGATCCCATAGGTAGTGATTTCAACAAATACTTAATAAATAATATAAATTACAAACATAAGCTTTGCAAGCTATAAATAGTCACGCAACAAAGGGTCTAAGGTGGTCTGCTACAACCAAAAGTCTCCATAAGTGCCTACATGACACTTTTACGGAATAAGAGAGTGAACCAGCTTTAAAAACTACCCTAAAGACCCATCGAGCTATATGCCACCAAGGTAGCTCCTAGGTGCTATGTTGGTTAATACTTCGTACTACTCTATGGAGCTAGATAATGCTAGTTACAAGTGTCCTATAAGCCAATTACATGAGTGATGACATGTGTGATACGTTGCATAATCCTTTTGGTTATTATTATTATGAAATTTTATCACTTTATATTGATGATAAATAAATTGTGATGTCTCTAGATCTGTGAAATAGGAATTGATTATGACGAGATTATGATAATGAGACCAATTCACCTATAAACACAAACCCTAAATATTCCCAGTCATTGGTTACTCAAGAGGGATATCGAGATAATTGGATAAACTAGTGTACTATACACTCATCCATATAATGGAGGCAGATGATCTCATAACTACTTGTGTGGGGATACTAGGGATATAGTGCAGGTGCTCATTGGAGAATGAGTTCACTAAATGATTCGCTTAAGAACAATGTTGGTTAATAATATCTAATCATCATATTGCAATTCTGTAGTCCTAGTTGTGTGTCTGGTCCTTAGACTTGAGATATTAAGGATACCCTATTTGAGTACTCCACTCTTTGATACCAAACTTACAGATCTGGACGTTCCAGATCTGGCACGATTAGACATCGGAAGTGGCAGCTAATCTTATGAGGGTAATTGAGTGTGAATAGAGGATCATCCACTCTTGGTATCATGAGAAAATATCTTATGTGTTTTCATTTTGACAAATCCCTAACCAAGGTTAATCAGATCATGATAAATCTGATAAGCGTGAGATTCAGATTGAGAGAGAATGAATTCTTCGGGAGAATTCGATTAGAGTGAAACTTAAATGGATTCTATATTGGCCTGACAACACTATATTGAATCTTATATTTTGATGATAAAATCAATTGATAAGTTTGTGATATAATATGCGTTTTGAGTAACGTAAGACTAGCTTTGATCATGAAAAAACAATTTGATTAAAGTAGGAAGAATCAATGTTGGGCCAAAGTAGAATATGTCAGAAGATTGGATGTCGAGCCGAAGGATCAATCGATGTGTCGGTAGAAGGTTTCGTGCCATGAGTTCAGGCATCGAGCTAAGGAGATCAAACATTGTACTAAGGAGATCAAATATTGCGAGAAGACAACAAACCGATTGAGCAATATGTTGAAGGCGAAGATGATGCACTGAAGGATCGGATGAAACACTAGATGAACCAATGATATGTCAGACAACATGTGATTAATGCTTTGTAATAATTATTTAGATCGAAGTAGTTTTTGTTCTAATTAGGTTGGTTTATAATATAACTAGGTAAACTCAATTATGGTCTAATTGAGCCCGAATTGGGACTATTTTGGGCCAAGTGGAAGGCCCATTTAATGGCCCATAGTTGGCCCAAGCGGTGGCACCACTAGACTTGTCAGTGTTGTAGGTGGTATTACTGCCCAACACAAGCGGTAGTACCACTAGGACCCGGGAAACCCGGGATGAGATCTTTTTTGGTTTCATTTTTGAAGCAATTTGGGGTTTATAAATACTTAACTCTTTCCTGCTTGGGAAAGTAAGAAATATAGTAGAAAGGGGTTATGATTCTGAGAAAGAAGTGTTGAAAAGTTGAGTTGTTAGGAATGAGTCGGCACTAGGGGAGAGGGGAGGGTGAATTAGTGCAGTGGTAAAAATCACGTCGGTTCTAAAAATTTCTTTCGTTTCGTATGAGAAAACCGATTTTGAAAACTTACTCAACTTGAAAGCGTATTCGTAAATGTATTGAAAGCGGTAAGCAAGTAAGGAGGTTTATAGTAAGATAAATTACACAAAAGAAAAGGCAAATCGGATTTTTATAGTGGTTCGGTCGTCGTGACCTACATCCACTCCACCGATTCCTCTTCCGTCGAGACCACCAACATCCACTATCGATCTTTCTTTAATAGGCGAAGATCAACCTCCTTCTTACAGCTCTTTCTCCTTTTACTAGGTTTAGGAGATAACCCTTACACCCCTACTTACTCCTCTCTCAAATTATTCTAGCACTTAGAACTTTGAGAGGAGTTTCACATAAGATTACAGTAGATTTTCTTTCTTTTTTACTCTTAATACTTCTGTGTGTTAACTAGAGATGAGAGGGGTATTTATATGCTTCAAGTTGATTCAAATTTGGAGCCTAAAAAGGTCTCATCCTAGGTTTCTTAGGTATTGGCGGTACCACCGTCGTTCGTGGGCGATACTACCGCCATAGGATCTGCTACTAGGCGGTACCACCGTTAGCAGCATTGCTACCAACGGTACTACCGCCCAGATTTCCTAAGGTGCTGTTCCCCAAGTGGTGCCACCGCCGGCCAGGGTTTCAGCACCTTGGTTGGGCCTTGAATCCGGCCCAAACCAGCCCAACTTCGGGCCCAATTGACCCATAACAAAGTTAATGGGATTACCTCATAATCCTAACTCCAATTATGTGCTAACTACGATTCCTAAGACATTCTAAGCAAGATAAGTCCGATTTCTTCCAGCGAGCTTCTGGCAATCTTCCGACAAACTTCCGACGATCTCTCGGCAATGTTCCAACGGACTCCCAGTAAGCTCCTGGACTTCACGATAATCTTCTTGGCAAGTTCAGATGAGCTTCTTTGGCAAGCTCTTGGACTTCTCGGTTAGTTCCGATAGAACTTCTGACAAACATCCGGACTTCCAACGAATTCTCGAACTCCCAACGAAATCGCGTTCTTAACTCTAAGACTTTATTTTGCTTTATGCCTTACTATCATAGTTAATCTTGCACACACAAAAATACACTTCAATCTAGACAATTATTATTAAGCATGAATCATGTTGTCCGGCATGTCATTGGTCCATCGACGCTTCGTCCGATTCTTCGGCGCATCATCCTCTCTTGCGGCCTATTGCCCAATCGGCCAGTTGACCTCCACAACTTTGATATCTTTCACACAACTTAGTGCCGACTTTATCCTAACAGTTGGTATCAGAGCCATGTTTCTCTCCATTGGATTAACACCCAAGAGAGAACTTTTTTTTGACTTTCAAGAGGGTCATTCTATCATTCGTCCTCTTATTTCAATGGGATGGACTATACGTATTGAAAAACTCGAATGAGAGTTTTCTTATTTTTTTATGAATTTTGGTTTATGAAATATTGTTGAAAGCGATTTTTAAAAATCTTCTAAGCCATTGAAAGAATGGAATGATTTAGAGAAGAAGACTTTTTCTTTAAATACTAGAGCTATGAACGCTCTATTTTATGCTTTAGATAAAAATGAGTTTAATCATATTTCTTTATACCACATGAGATTTGACACATAATAGAAGTAACTCATGAAGGCATAAATAGAGTAAAAGATTCTAAAATTAATCTTTTGATGCATAATTTTGAATTATTTCGAATGAAGCCAAGCGAAATAATTTTTGACATATAGACCCGTTTTATAGATGTTGTCAATAGTTTAAAAGCTCTTGGCAAATGTTTTTCTAATCTTGAACTTGTAAATAAGATTCTAAGATCCCTTCTAAAGAGTTGGGATTTGAAGGTAACTGCAATACAAGAGGCAAAGGACTTAAATAAGTTTCCACTTGAAGAACTTATCGGGTCTTTGATGACCTATAAAATGACATGTATAGCATATGATGAACTTGAGAATATCCTTCCAAAGAATAAGAAGGATTTGACACTTAGAACAAATGAAGATCACTCGAGCAAAAGCTCAAGTGATGATGATTTTGAACTCTTAACAATAAAGCTTAAAAAGTTCTTAAAACAAGAATTAAAGATTAAAAACGAACTTAAAAAGAAGAAGTTGCCAAAGAAGAAGAAAGCACTTAAGGTGATTTGGGACGAAACGAGTGCATCCGAAGATGAAGAGCAAACCAACAAAGATAAAGTGGTGAACTACGCCTTAATGACTTTTGACGACGAGGTAAATGACTCAACCAAAATGTTTTTACCTTACATTTAATTGTTTGATGCATTCAATGATTTGTATGATAAATTTAAATTAGTTGGTAAAAATTATAAATTACTAAAAAAGGATCATGCTTCTCTTTCTAATGAATTTGAAAAAATAAAAAAAGAGCATGATAATTGTATGTTAAACTCTTGCATTAAATATGAAGAATTAGATTCATGCAAAAAGGAAAATTTATTATTACAACAAACGTTAGATAAATTTAAAATTAGTAGCAAATCTTTAAATATGATTATTGCCAATAAGAGTCATATTTGTAGAAAAGAAGGAATTATCTTTATGAGTAGTAACACTCAACAAAAGCCAACCATATTTGTTAAATGACCCACAATAAATGTTTCCATTGAAAACAAATGTAATTTTTGTGGTAGACATGGTCATTTTGTATATAAATATTCATTTAAAAGATATGACTTATATAAATTAGTTTGGGTTCTTAAAGGAAATATAAATGATCTTATGTTAAAAAATAAGATAGGTAGATTCAACCATGAGGGATCGAAAGTCAAATGGGTACTTATAGCAAACTCACATTTCTTGTAGAAATATATACAATTAAAAGCTAGGAGCAAAAATGATATCTTGATAGTGGATGCTCAAGGCCTATGACCAGAGATCTAATATACTTTTCAAAGCTCACTAGTGAAACTAAATGATTTTGATTGAAAATTCTTTATGTTTAATGAAATAATGCTTGATGAATTAATAATTTAATTATGCATGATGATTTAAAGTCTTGATGATTTTTGTGATGAATCTTATTTTTTTGTTTTAAACATGATACATGGTTTTGACATAAAAAAAAAACTTCGGCATGCTTATATGAAATCAATCACATGAATTGAAATAACTGAAAAGGGAATGCATTTTGAATTTGATGATTTGATGATTTGAATTTGAATGAGTTTTATCTATATCAAATTCTTGATTTCTCAAAATTTGATACTTGAGATTTTTTTTATGAATCAAAATCCTTGTTCTCCTATGTTTTCTTTTGTTAAAGAGAATATTTATGAATCATGATTTTTCTCTTGATTTCTCAAAATTGATGACTTAAGGATTCCTTTAAAGATTGCCTAATATTTGATCTCCTAAGATTTCATTTTGCTATTTACAAAAGAATAGACTTATCAAAATGAATCATGACTTATCCTTCATGATCTTTGATATTGATATCTTTCATATCATGATTTTTATATGTACAATTCTTTTGTATTAGTTGTATACCTTATGTCATGTTTGAAAATTGATGTAAAGGAAAAATATTTACAACATTATATTATTCCCTTCCTTTTGACAATGACAAAGGGGGAGAAAGATTGCTAGCTTGGACATTACAAAGGAAGAAAAACTTGCTAACTTGCACTTTTCAAAAGAGAAGAAAGAATTTGTTAGCTTGCATATCTCAAAAGAGGCATAAATTTCTAATTTGCTCATCTCAAGAAAAGCAAAAACTGCTAGCCTTCATACTTCAAAGAGAAGTAAAACTTGACAATTCGCTATCTTGAAAAATGATGAAAAATTTGCTAAATTGCTAGCTTACAAGTCTAAAATATTGCTAGTTGCACTTCTCCTATTTGTTGATGACAAAGGAGGAGAAGATATGATAAAGTTTTGAAATTATGATTTGAAATTTTGAATGATATATACATGATGAATGTAATGACTTGCTGCACATGATTATTTTGATATGATATGTTGAGGTTCTATCAATATGGCATATTGATAGGGGGAGTTTAGTTAAACTCCATCATCAATTGATTGTCATTATAAAAAAGGGGGAGATTATTGAATCTCAGACTTTGATAATGAAATCAATTGACAAGTTTATGATCTAATATGTATTTTGAGTGACACAGGACTAACTTCGATCATGGATAGACAATTTGATTAAAGTAGGAAAAATTAATGTTGGGCTGAAGTAGAACATATTAGAAGATTGGACGTCGAGCTGAAGGATCGGTTGATGTGTCGGTAGAAGACTTCAGGCCATGAGTTCGGGCATTGAGTCAAGAAGATTGGACATTACACCAAGGAGATTAGATATTGCGAGAAGACAATATGCCGATTGGGCAATATACTGAAGGAGAGGATAATGCGCCAAAGGGTCAGAGAAGCGTCGAATGAACTAATGACATGTCGGACAACATGTGACTAATGCTTTGTAATAATTATCTAGATCGCAGTAGTTTTAATTCTAATTGGTTTAGAATATAATTAGTCCAACTCAATTAGGGGCCAATTGGGCCTGAATTCGGTCAAGTGGAAGGCCCATTCAATGACCCATAGTTGGCCCAAGCAGTAGCACCGCCAAACTGGGCGATGGTACTGCCCAAACATAGTCTCTTAGATTGTGTCATGTGATGGCACCACTAGGCTGGGCAATGGTATCGCCTAGTACTAGTGTTGCAGGCAATAGTACCACCTAGCATAGGCGATGGTACCGCTAGGACCCGGGAAACCCGAGATGAGACCTTTTTGACTCTATTTTTAAAGTCATTTGAGGTTTATTAATATCCCACTCTTTTCTGCTTGGGAAAGCAAGAAATATAGTAGAAAGGGGATATAATTCTGAGATAAAAGTGTTGAAAAGTTGAGTTTCCTCCTCCTTAAGCTTAGAGGTTATTCTAAGGGAGGTGTGTGAGGGTTACCTTAAAGGGTGTAAAGGTTATCTCCTAAACCCGTGAAAAGAAGAAAGAGTTGTAAGGGTAGTTGATCTTTGATCATTAAAAGAAGATTGATAGTGGAAGCTGGTGGCCTCGAGTGAAGAGGAATCGGGAGTGAACGTAGGTCGCGATGACCAAACCACTATAAATTAGGTGTGCTCTTTTCTTTTGCTGCTTACTTAGCTGCTCACTTCACTTTACATTTACTCTAGGTCAAGCTTGAATATCTTTCCGATACGATTTTATTGTATGAATTTTCACGATCAGCATAATTCTTCGAAAGCACTAATTCACCCCCCTCTTAGTGCTGACTTGATCCAACACACCATGCATGGTATATAGTCTCTAGGATATTATATGGATGAAAGATTATAGATATACAATAACTAAGGATAGATAGGTTTAATGGATTAGATCTCCCTATACCGTCTAGGGATTATGGCGTAGTGGCATAATATGTCCATAGTCGATGAGTTGAATGAATTATTATGGGGATAATAATTTACAAAGTCAGAAAGAGTTTTGATAGGTATAACTTACAGCTAGCTTGGTATTAGACCTAGAGGGTTACACATATATAGTGGATAACACAATGAATATAGAATTGGATATGAGATATCTAATAAGCCCCTATTTTAATGGATCCATGGATGAGACTCAATAGAGCTTAGAGTAGTTATTATATGGGAATATAATATCTATTAAGCTAGTGGTTATTGGATGGGGGTCCAATACCCATTAGGGTTAGTAGTGAGAGAATTCTATAAATAGGAGTTAGGGCTTCATGAGTCATAGATTAGACCCTATAGCTGCCGACCTCCTATCTCCTCTTCCCCATCTCTTCTTTGTTGAATATCGGATTTTGATAATGAAATAAATTAATGAATTAATGATCTAATCCATATATTAAGAAAAGTGATATAGGACTAACTATGATCGTGAAAATATAAAATAATTAAAGAAAAATCGAATGTTGGGTTGGCGTCCAAAATCGGGCATCGGGCTGGAAGAATCAGGGGATACGCCAAAGGTTCGGACGAAGTATCGAAAGCTCATTGGGAGTTCGCTGGGAGTTCGCCAGAAGATTGTCAAGAGTGCGAAGTTTCATTGGGACTTCAAATGAACAATTGACATTCCAGACAACTAGGACTCCTTACATTGTAATTGTTTAGCCTTAATTATCATAGTTAGGGTTTCAATTTGAGTTACTTTTGGTAGAAATCCTACTAACTCAAATAGGAGCCAACTAGACTGAAATCATGGCTAAATTGGGCTAGATGGATGGCCCATTCAATGACCCAAAGCCATGTCAGGTAGTAGCACCTCCAGGGCTAGTAGTGGACCACTTGAGGCTCGGCCTCTTAGATAGTCTGGGCGATGGTACCATTGGTAGTTAATGTTGTCAAGCGGTAGTACTACCCTATCAAGTGGTGGTACCACCAAAGCCCAGTCTCCGAGGCTGTTAGGCGATCATACCACTCAGACTAGCAGTAGTACCACCAGAGCAAGGTTTTTAAGTGGTGGCACTGCCTAATAATGGCATTGGTACCACAAGTACCCTAGAAACCAGGGATAACACACCTTTTGGCTCCATTTTTAAAGCCATTAGGGCCTATAAATACTCCACTCTTTCTTGCATGAAAGTGCACAAAATTTTGAACAAAAATCTTGATATTTTGAGTTGTAAAAATATTAAAAAAGTGTTAAGTGTCTTCCTCCTTTAGTTTTGTAATCATTCTAAGAGAGGTGTGAGGTTTATAAAGGTTATCTCCTAAACTTGTAAAAAGGAGAGAGTTGTAAGAGAGTAGTTGGTCTTTGCCCATTGAAGAAAGACTATTAGTGGATGTCAATGGTCTCAACGGAGGAGGAATCGGGAGTGGAGGTAGGTCATGATGACCAAACCACTATAAAATTGGTGTGCCTTCTCTTCTTTGCCTTTTTTCCTTTATATTACTTATTGATTTGGTTGCTCACTCCACTTCACACTTTCTTTAAGTTCAAATGCATTTTTGATATGATTTTATCGAAATAATTTTTCTAAATACTCAACGTTTTTACGTAAGCACTAATTCACCCCCTCTCTTAGTGTTGATTTCGATCATAATAGTTGGAATCATAGCCAATGTTTTCCTCGTTTAGTTTAACACCTAAGAGAAATGACTTTTACCAGCAATCAAGAAGGTCTTTCTATCACTCGTCCTCCTATGTTTAATGAGACAGACTACACATATTGGAAAACTAGAATGAGAATTTTCTTGCTTTCTATGAATTTTGATTTATGGAACATTATTGAAAACAGTTTTGAAAAGTCTTTGAAACTAATGAATGATTGGAATGATTTGGAGAAGAAGACTTTCTCTTTGAATGCTAAAAGGATGAACACTTTATTTAGCGCTATTGAAAAAAGCTAATTTAATCAAATTTCTATATGTGAAACTACACATGAGATTTGTCACACGTGATATTTGACATACACTCGAAGTCACACACACGAAGGCACAAGTAGAGTTAAAGAGTCAAAAATTAATCTTTTGGTTCATAGGCATGAGTTGTTTCATATGAAACTAAGCGAGACCATTGGAGACACGTACACCCATTTTATGGATGTCATCAATGGTCTAAAAGTACTTATAATTTTTTTTTAATTTTGAACTTGTTAATAAAATACTAAGATCCCTTCCAAAAAGTTAGAATCATAAAGTAATGACAATACAAGAAACAAAAGACTTGAATAATTTTTCGTTCGAAGAACTTATTGGGTCTTTGATGACCTACGATATGACATGTATTACATATGATAAACTTGAGAACAACCTTCCAAAGAACAAGAAGGACTTTGCACTTAGAACTAAAGAAGACCATTTAGGAGAAAACTCAAGTGACAATGATGATGATGATGACTTGATACTTTTTACAAGAAAGTTAAAAAAATTCTTAAAAAGGAACAAAACAAAACAAGACACTAAGAATAAAAGTGAACTAAAAAAGGACCAAATAATTTGCTATGAATGTAACAAGTCGGGACACTTCAAAAATAAATATCTCTAAGTGAAGAAGAAGCTAACAAAGAAAAAGAAAGCCCTCAAAGCTACTTGGGATGAAAGTGCATCCGAAGTCGAGGAGCCTATCAACAAAGAAGAAGTTACAAATTACGCATTAATGACATTTGGCAATGAGATATGTAACTTAAACGAATCTTCTTTATCTTATGATAAATTATTTTATGCCTTTAATAATTTTTTGATGATTTTAAATTAGTTAGTAAAAATTATAAATTGTTAAAAAAGGAGCATGCTTCTCTTGTTAGTAAATTTAATAAATTAAAAAATGAGCATGATGATAATATGTTAGCTCCTTGTACTAAGTGTAAAGAGATAGATTCACTTAAGAAAGAAAATATTTTACTATAAAAAATTTAGAAAATTTTAAAATATGTAATAAATCTCTAAACATGATCCTTGCTAATAAGGGTCATGTTCATAGAAAGGAAGAAAATAGCTTTGTAAGTAACACTCAACAAAAGCCAACTATCTTCGTTAAAGGATCTACATTATATATCTCACCTAGAGATGAATATAATTTTTGTGGAAAGTATAGACATTATGCCTACAAATATTCTTTTAAAAAGTATAGTTCATATAAATTAGTTTGGGTTCCTAAAGAAATCTTAAATAACTCAACGCCAATAGTTAAAATAGGTAGATCTATTAATGAGGGACCCAAAGTTAAATGGGTACCTAAAGAAAATCTCATTTCTTGTAGATATGTTTACAATCAAAAGCTAGGAGCAAAAGATGATACCTTAATAGTGGATACTCAAGCCACATAACTAGAGATCTAACACACTTCTCTAAGCTCACTAGCCAAGACAAAGGATATATTATATTCAGAGATAACAACAAGAGAAAAAATATTAACAAAGGAACTATAGGTAACAAGTCAAGCCTCTTGATTGAAGATGTGTTATTAGTAAATAGTTTAAAACATAATCTACTAATCATTAGTCAATTATGTGATAAAGGATATGTCATCAAATTTGAATTTAATACTTGTCTAATTGAAATACCACATAAAAATAGATCTATGATTACTTTAAAATATAATAATGTGTATACTTTTAATATTGATGATTTTTTATGATGAAATGTATTTTTTGGTTTTAAACAATAAAGCATAGCTTTGGCATATGAGATTAGGTCATGCTAACATGAAACTAATCTTTCAAATTTCAACTAGAAAACTTGTAAGAGGAATGCCTAGCATCAAGTTTGTCAAAGACAAAATTTGTGATGTATGCCAACTAGGAAAATAAATAAAAAATAGTTTCAAATCAAAGAATCAAATAAGCATCTCTAGACCACTACAATTGATCTATATGAATTTATTTGGACTAATTGATACAACAAGTCTAGGAGGTAGTAAATATACTTTTGTAATAGTTGATGATTATAGTAGATATACTTGGATATACTTCTTGGCATACAAAAGTGATTGCTTTAAATATTTTTTAAAATTTTATAAACTTGTTCAAAATGAAAAGGGATTTATGATTTCATCTATTCATAGTGATCATGGTAGTGAGTTTCAAAACCATGATTTTCAAAATTTTTGTGAGTCAAATGGGTATAACCATAATTTCTCTACTCTAAGAAATCTATAACAAAATAGTGTAGTTGAGAGAAAAAATAGGAGCTTATAAGAGGTGGCAAAAACCATGTTCAACCAACATAGTCTGCCCAAATATTTTTGAGCCGAAGCCATTAACACAGTATGCTATATCATGAATAGGGTTCTCATAAGATCATTACTTTCCAAAACTCCCTATAAATTATGGAACAACAAAAGACCCAATATTTCATATTTTAAAGTTTTCAGTTGTAAATATTTTATTTTAAATGAAAAGGATACCTTAGAAAAATTTGATGCAAAATCCGATGAAGGCATTTTTCTCGATTATTCCTATATTTCTAAAGCCTTTCGTGTCTTTAATAAAACAACCTTAGTTATAGAGGAATCCATTCATATTATTTTTAATAAGCTTCCCGAATTTAAGAAAAATAATTTTGATGATGATTTTGATTTTGATGCTTTAAATTTGAATAAAAACTCTCCTCCCCCAAGCAACTTGGATGCATCATCTTCTAAAGAATCTTTACCTAAGGAATAGAAATATATAGATGCTCAACCTAAGGAGCTAATCATTGGGAATACATCAAAAGGTGTTTAAACTCATTCTTCATTTTAAAATTTTTTTACGAATGCGGCCTTCTTGTTTCAAATCGAACCAAAATATATTGACGAAGCCCTAAAAGATGATTCATAGGTTATTGCAATGCAAGAGGAGTTAAATTAATTCAAGAGAAAATGAGATGTGGAAGCTTGTTTCTAGACCTAATGATCATTTAGTAATTAATACTAAATGAGTCTTTAGAAACAACCAAGATGAACTTAGTATCGTGGTTAGAAACATGGTTAGATTAGTAGCCAAAGGTTTCAACCAAGAAGAAGATATCGATTATGAGGAAACATTCGCTCATATGGCTAAACTTGAAACCATAGGGATTCTCCTTGCCTATTCTAGTTGTAATAATTTTAAATTATTTCAAATGGTTGTTAAAAGTGCTTTTCTTAATGGTTTTATTTCCGAAGAAGTTTATGTCAAACAACCACCTAGATTTGAAAATGCTATCTTTCTTAACTATATTTTTAAGTTATCTAAGGCTATCTATGGGTTAAAACAAGCTCCTAGGGCTTGGTATGAGAGACTTAGTTCTTTCTTATTCAAAATAATTTTATGAAGGGCAAAGTCGATACTATATTGTTTATTAAATATTTTAGAAATAATTTTCTCATAGTTCAAATTTATGTTGATGATATTATTTTTGGATCTTCAAATGAGTCTTTATATAAATCTTTTGCCAATAGTATGAGCCAAGAATTCAAAATGAGTTTAATGGAGGAATTAACCTTTTTCCTAGGTTTCAAATCAAATAACTTAGTGATTAACTTTTGTTAGTCAAACTAAGTATGTGTTAGATCTATTAAAATGATTTAATATGGATAGTGCCAAGGCTATTAATACACCAATAAACACTTCTACAAAATTAAATATGGACATTAATGGAGAATGTTTTGATCAAAAGACTTATAGGGGTATGATAGGTAGTTTACTATATCTCACAGCAATTAAACTTGATATTATGTTTAGTATTAGACTATGTGCTAGATTTCAATCTAATCCTAAGCAATCTCACTTTAAAGCTATTAAAAGGATTTTTAGATACCTAAAAGGAACACTTAATTTAAGATTATGATATTCAAAAACTAAAATTATTGAATTGATTGCTTATACCGATGCTGATTTTGCTAGATATAGATAGATAGAAAAAATACATATGGAACATGTCAATGCTTAGGCTATTCACTTGTTTCTTGGTCTTTCAAGAAACAAAATTCGGTTATATTTTATACTACCGAGGCTGAATATGTAGCAGTAGGTATATGTTATGCACAAGTTATTTGGATGAAAAATAATTTAGAAGATTATGGACTATATTTGAAAATATTTCTATAAAATATAATAATACTAGTGTAATATGTTTAACAAAAACTCTCATTCAACACTCTAGAAGTAAACATATTGACATTAGGCATCATTTTATTAGAGATCATGTTAATAACCATGATATATCTTTAGAATTTATTGATATAAATATCAATTAGTTGATATTTTTACAAAATCATTGAATGAAGAATAATTTAATTTTATTTGAAGAGAATTAGGCATGTTAAATCTTCCTAATATATGAGTTCCTCTTATACATTTTTCGGATTTCTCAGATTTTATAACTTGAGTTTTCTTTTTAAATCGAGATCATTTCATATCATTCCTTCTTCTTGTAATATATAAAAGAAGAGATTTGATTCATGGAATTTTGGTATACTTGATCTTTTATGTGATGATTATTTCCTATGAATCCTTTCTCTTTCTATTGATGAAAGTAGAAATTTTTTCATAGACTTTTGATATACTTGATCTTTTATATGATGATTATTTCCTATGATTCCTTCCTCTTTCTATTCACGAAAGTAGAACTTTGATTCATGGACTTTCGGAACTTATGACTTGATTCTTTTCTTTATGTAATGAATGAATTACTCTCTTCTTCTTCTTCTTATTCTTCTCATTTTTATGACAAAGGGGAGAAAGCAAAAATGTTAGCTTGCACATCTCAAGAGAATCAAAAGTGTTTGCACATCTCAAGAGAATCAAAAGTGCTTGCATATCTAAAGAGAAGTGTTAGCTTGCCCATATCAAGAAGCAAAAGTTGCTATCTTGCACATCTCAAGAAGCAAAAATTTTGCTTAACTTTACATCTCAAAAACTTACTAACTTGCATGTTCTAAAGTGATGTAAAACTTGTGTACATGGTCCAAATATTTGTTGAACGTTTCTCTTTTTTGTTGATAACAAAGGGAAAGAAATGATGAATGTTTGGTATCATGAAATGAATAGTATCATGCCCAAAATAATGTTAATTTTGGTATCATGCATGAAGTGATAAATGGTTAAAATTTTAATGTTTTGATATCATATATGTTATACCATGTTTGGTATCATAAAATGATGAATGATATCATACCCAAAACAATGTTAATTTTGGTATCAAGAAGTGATAAATGTTTAAAATTTTAATGTTTTGATATCATGTATGTTATGCCCAAAGTGATGCTAATTTATATTTGGTATCATGCATGAAGTAATGATGAATTGTAATATTTTAAAATTGTGCATGTTACATTTTAAAATTTTGAAACTATAATGATGCACAAAGTATGAAATTTTGATATAATATATTGCATCTGATCACTATGATCGAAATTGTTTCACTTGAATTAAAAGGTTATGATTCCTTTTGAATACAAGTTTTCTTATCTCAATATGACATATAGATCAGGGGAGTTAATGTTAACTCCGTCATCAATTGGTTGTCATCATCAAAAAGGGGAAGATTGTTGAATCTTGAATTTTAATGATGATATTAATTAATAAATTAATGATCTAATCCATATGCTGAGAAAAATGATGTCGGATTAACTATGATAGTAAAAAGGTAAAATAATTAAAAAATAATCAAATGTTAGGCCGGAGTCAAAGATCGTGCTTTAGGCTAGAAGAATCAGGGGATACGCCAAAGGTTCGGACGATGTGTTGGAAGCTTATCGTGAGTTCATTGAAAGCTCGCCGGAAGATTGTCGGGAGTGCGTTGAAAGTTTCGCTGGGAGTTCGGATGATCAATCAATGTGCCAAACAACTATAATTACTTGTATTGTAATTGTTTAGAATTAATTATCATAGTTAGGGTTTCAATTTGAGTTAATTTTAGGAACAATACTACTAACTCAAATAGGGGCCAACTAGCCCCAAATTTAGGCTGAATTGGGCTGGATGGATGGCCCATTCAGTGACTTGGAGCCACATTAGGTGGTGGCACCGCTAGGGCTAGCTGTGGAACCGCTTGAGGCTTGGCCTCCCAAGCAATCTAGGCGGTGGTACCATTGGCAGTTAATGCTGTCAGGTGATGGTACCACCTTGTTAGGCGATAGTATCACCAGAGCCTAGTCTCCAAGGTTGTCAAGCGGTTGTACTGCTCAAACTGGTGGTAGTACTGCTAGAGTAGTATTGTTAGGCGATGGTACCACCCAATAATGGTAGTGGTATTGTCAGTACCTTGGAAACCGGGGATAAGATACAATTTTGCTCTATGTTTGAAGTCAATGGGGCCTATAAATACCCCACTCTTTCCTACATAAAAGAGCATGAAAGTGTGAACAAAAGTCTTGAGATTTTGAGTTGTAAAAGTGTTGAAAATGTGTGAAGTGTCCTCCTCCTCCTTCTTTAGCTTTATGATCATTCTAAGAGAGATGTGAGGCTTGTAAAGGTTGTCTCCTGAACCTGTAAAAAGGAGAAAGAGTTGCAAGAGGGTAGTTGGTCTTTGCCCATTGAAGGAAGACTGTTAGTAGATGCTAGTGATCTCAACGGAGGATGAATTGGTAGTGTATGTAGGTCATGATGATCGAACCACTATAAAATTAGTGTGCCTTCTCTTCTTTACCTTTTTCCTTTATATTGCTTATTGGTTTGGTTGCTCACTCCACTTCAAATTTTCTCTAAGTTCAAATGCATTTTTGATATGATTTTATCGAAATATTTTTTCTAAATACTCAACGTTTTTTACGTAAGCACTAATTCACCCCCCCTCTTAGTTCTGATTTCAGTCCTAACATTCTTCAGCTTTGAGCCTCTCCCTGGTGTAAGGGGATAACAAGAGGGTCGCCCCCCCTCTTATCTATTGTTGTGTGGTGGTGCGTGATTACGGGGAGAGAACCCGCTACGTAAGGAGGTGTATCATCACCACTTCTACTATGTGGATCATCATTAGAGAGGAGTTTGTGAGAGCTCTTTCATCCATAAACTAAGATATATGATTTAGGGGATATTTAATCTCTCCTAGGTGAAAACGTCTCAACCATATAACATAATTTTTGTCATTTTGAGTTTTAAGCTCCCAATTTTCACACAATGATTCGATAAATCTATTTTTGGGAAACCAAATTCTGTTTTTAATTTTTGTTATATATGTGATACTCTCTATGATTTCCCAATAGAAAACCCCTAAAATAACTGTTTAGATAGTTTGTTTCAGGGTAGTTTTACCTTTATGTGATGATTGCACATGACTTGTGTTTACAAGCTTGAAACAATCATAAAAGCTAACCAAAATAGGGTTACTAAGTCTACTACAAGCCCTCTATATGCTATGTAAAGTATGAATAAAACTGAAAGAAATGAACATACAAGAGCATTATATCGAGCACCCTGTTTACATCTTTGTCAATGACATTCTCCTTTAGCTATTCCTTTGACCTCCTTATTGAACCCTTTACGAATGCTGTATCTCTACACGTTTGCTAAATCTTTAATCTTTTGCTCCAATTGCAATGCACCTCTTGATTCCCAAATGCTCTCCATTGTTGTTGTTGAGTAATCAAACTTTGATCCATCCAACTAATTTAACTCATCAATAACTCCAACTTTTGTGTGAGGTTGGTAATGGGTTGTGCTAATCTTTGTTAATTCCTATGGATTATTTGAATGAAGGAAAATATATTCCTTATTATGCGTCAATCTCTCAAACATCTTACACCGCTTGAACTGGGTAGATGCTTATTGAAGCTTTAACGAGCATCACCTCGTAGACTTTAAAATTTTTGACGTCTTTCTTTCATAAAATTTATTTATCGATTTCTCTTCTACTTAGTTGTCCCTTCTAAGTAGGTTCGTATTGGGGGGGGGGGGGATGAATTAGTGCAGTGGATAAAAACGATAAATTTAATCAATTTCGAAAAACTTCATATGATGAAACTCTTAGTTCGATGAAAATCATTTTAAAAAGACGTTTGACTCGAATAAATTTGTAAGTGAGTAGAGAAGAGGGGATCGGATAGTTTACAATTAAGTAAAGTAGAATGCGGCAAAAGTAAAGTATGCACCAAGAAGAAAACATGCCAATTTTATAGTGGTTCGGCCATCCAACCTACAATCACTCCCGATACCTCCTCCAATGAGGTCACTAGTTTTCACTATTGATCGTTCTTGAAGGGCAAAGATTAATCACCCCTTTATAGAACTTTCACAAGTGGCTCACTCTCATTTTACAAATTTTCATACTTAGAAACGATGGAGGTGAACTCTCAACTTTTGCAAGCTATTTCACTATAGTTTCGATTTAGTTCTTATCACTTCTTAATGTTTTACCAATTGAGAAGTAAGGGATATTTATAGCCCTTAATTGGCTTCAAAATTGGAGCAAAAAATATCACATCCCTGATTTTCGGGTCACTGGCAATACCATCGCCATTATTGGGTGGTACCATCGCCTACAAACTGACACTGGGCAGTCCCACCACTCAGTCTGGCGGTACTATCGCCTGATAGAGTCTCGAGCTCCAGCGATGCCATTGCTTGATAGGGCGGTACCACCGCTTGACAACATTAATTGTTGGCAGTACCATCGCCCGACAATATTAATTATCGACGGTACCACCTCTCAGGCTTCTTGGAGATTGATCCCTAGGCAGTTCCACCACCCCAGTTTGACGGTGCCATCGCCAAACAAGGTTCAGAAATCTATTTAGGCCTTGATTCGGCCCAAACCAGTCCAATTACGAGCCCAATTGGCCCTTAATAGGTTTAATGAGATTACCTCCCAAACCTAACCCTAATTATGTACTAACTTCAATTTTAATGGTATACACTAAACAAAACTAGTCTGGTAATTCTAGGTTTCTTCCGGTGAGCTTCTGGCGAGCTTCCAACAGACTTCCGACGATCTCTCGGTAATCTTCCAACGGACTCCCAGTAAGCTCCTGGACTTCACGATGATCTTCTTGGTGAGTTGCAATGAGCTTCTTTGGCAATCTCCTGGACTTCTTTGTTGAATCTCGAATTTTGATGATGACAACCAATCAATATGTGTTTATATTTTAATCTGCGTTTTGAGTGACGTAGGATGCTTCGATCAGGATGAGATAGTTATAGCAGGAAAATCATGTTGTACCAGAGGAACATGTCAGAAGATTTGACGTCGAGCCGGTGGATCGGTCGACGTATCGACAGAAGGCTTCGGGTCGTGGATTCGAGCATTAGGCCAAGAAGAGCGGGTATTGCGTTAAGGATATCGGAGTTGCAGAGTCAACTAGTCGATTGGGCAATAGATCGCAAGAGAGGACGATACACCAAAGAATCAAACGAAGCATCGAGGGACCAATGACATGCCAGATAACTTGATTAATTGCTTAGGATTAATTGTCTCGATCAAAGTTTTGTTTTACATGTGCAGGATTAACTATGATAGCTTGAAGACATAAAGCAAGTCTACCGGAGTCAAGTTCGATGGGTGTTTGAGAGTCTGCCAAGAGTTCGAAGATTCGTCGGAAGTGCTGCCGGAACCAACCGAGAAGAAATCGGGGACTTGTCGATGTTTTCGGAAGTCCGCCGAAGAGATCATTGGAGGTTCGCGGAGATCACCGAGAAGGCTCGACTACTCGCTGAACTTGCCATAAGATTAGGAGCCTATTGGGAGTCCGCCGGAAGAAATCTGAGGGTGTATCGGAAGTCTGCCAAAAGATCACCGGAAAGCTCGCCAGAAGGAGACTTGACGTTTTCCGGTTAAAAACTTGCTTAGGACTATGTTTTTAGTTGCATAGTTTACATGTAATTAGGGTTAGAATTAAGGGATAATCCTATATCCTATTAGGGGCTAACTAGGCCCGAATATGACCTGGTTTGGGCCAGATTTGAAGCCCATCCAGTGACCCATAAGGTCAGGCGATGGCACCACCCAGAACTCGAAGGACCGAGCGGTGGAACCGCCGGACTGGGCGGTGGCACTGCCCAGAACCCGAAGGATCGGGCGGTGGCACCGCCCAGCACCCGAGAGGTCCGCCGGTGGCACTACCGGTACACTATCAGTGTTAGACACTGACGGGCGGTACCACCGCCAGCATCGGGAACCCAAAAGTAATTCAAATTTAGAGCCCAAATTTGAATCCTCTTGGGGCCTATAAATACCTCTCAATTCTCAACATAGATAAGAACCTTTGAGAATTTAGAGATTGAGATAAAGTCTTAGCAAAGTCTTTAGCAAGTCTTGTTTTCAATAGCTTAAGTGTTCACCTCCCTCTTTCTCTTTGAAAATCTATAAGAGTATGAACCACTTGTAAAAGGTTGTAAGAGGGGTATTTGTCCTTTCCCTTCAAAGTGATTTGCTAGTGAAAGTTGGGAGCCTCATCGAAGAAGGCTTCGCAAGTGGATGTAGGTCATTTGACCGAACCACTTTAAATTGGTGTGTTCCTTGAATGTGTGAGTGTTTACCTTTCTGAAACCATTATTTACATAGTAGCAAGCTTTCGGTTTTTTATCTTCTCACTTTACTCGAGCTACTTTCACCAAGTCATTCAATGTCGAATTGAAATCTCTACACATTTACGAAATCATTTTCAAACTTACAAGTTTTAATCTGCTGCACTAATTCACCCCCCCCTCTTAGTGCCGCTCCGATCCTAACAATTGGTATTAGATCGAGGCTCACTCTCATATTTGGTTTAATACCCAAGAGAGATGGCTTACTCCGGCATGCAAGAGGGTCACTCTATTATACGTCCGCTTATGTTTAATGGGTCGGATTACATGTATTGGAAGACTCGTATGAGGATCTTCCTTATTTCCATGGATTTTAAGCTTTGGAACATTGTCGAAAATGGATTTCAAAAATCTTCTCTTCCGATGAGCGAATGGGATGAATCGGAGAAGGTTTTTGCTTTAAATGCAAAGGCTATAAATGTCTTATTTTGTGCACTTGACAAAAATAAATTTAATCGCGTTTCGATTTGTGATTCGGCTTTTGATATTTGGAAAACTCTTGAGGTCACTCATGAAGGCACTAGCTGAGTGAAAGAGTCCAAAATCAACATTCTTGTGCATTCTTACGAACTTTTTTGGATGAAACCAAGTGAGTCCATCGGAGACATATACACCCGTTTCATGGATGTCATCAATCAACTCAAAGCTCTTGGTAAAGGTTTTTCTAACTTTGAACTAGTAACTAAAATTTTAAGATCTCTTCCAAAGACTTAGGATCCAAAAGTTACGGCCATTCAAGAGGCCAAGGACCTTAAAATATTTCATCTCGAAGAACTTATTGGGTCTCTTATGACCTACAAAATGACGTGTCGTGCTCATGAAGAGCTCGAGAACCCCCTTCTAAAGAACAAGAAGAATATGACACTTAGAACATAAGAAGACCACTTGATAGGAACATCAAGTGATGAGGATAGTGACGATGACATTGCACTTTTAACTCGAAAATTTAAAAAATTTATTAGAAAGAACAAATTTTAAAAGTTAATGAAACAAAATTTTAAGAACGAAAAGAACAGAACTACTTGCTTTGAACGTAAGAAAAGGAACAAGAATTGGGATGAATCGAGCTCCTCCGAAGACGAGGAGAAAATAAAAAAAGGCAAGGTGGCAAACTACGCCTTAACCACTTTCAATGATGAGGTAATTGAAATCCCCCTAATTTACTTTGAAATTACATAATGCTTTTCATAATGCACTTTTTTTTTGTAATTTAGTTTTGAATCAATTTTTTTTTAAAATTAAATGTTTAAAAATGAAAATATAAAAATATGTTCATGCTCGTAATTTTGAAAATGATAATAAAAATTACATGTTTTATGTTAATGCAATAAAATGTTAGATATAAATCTAATGCTTGTACACCTAGTAAGATTAATCTTATGTATGTGCTTGAGAAGCAAGAATGTGTATTTTGATGATTTCCGTATTGATTTTCAATGATGATGCATGGTTTTTGAATGGAAGGCTTGATGATTTTTTTTATGAACCGTGTCTTTGGTTTTCAAATATAATGTATGGTTTTGACATATGAACAAAATTTAAGCATGCTAAGATAAAGTCAATCATATAAATTTAAACTTTTCATTATTTATAAGAATCATTCAAAATTATGTTCAATGAAACCAATGCATAATGATGAAATTATGTAATGAAAATATTAAACATTTTGAAACCATGTTTTAGTGTCTTGCATAATGATCATACTTAATAAATTTCAAAATTATGCATGATGAATCTTGCGATTTATGAATTATTGATTTTTACCATAATGGAAGTGCCTTATTGATCTTTGTTGTAATAAATCTTTCACTTTCGGTTTTAAACATGATACATATTTTTATTTGGCATAAATGAAATAAAATCATATGAATTGAAACAACTAAAATGAGGAAAATATTTTTTTCTTGAAAATTTATTTTTCTCTATCTTATTGATCTTGATGATTATTATGATAAATCTATATATACCATTTTGAATCTCTTGAAAGTAATGTTGAGATTTTGATGAGTTTGACGATTTGAATTTGAATGAGTTTATATTCAAATTATGATCTTGATTTCTTGAATTTACTACTTGAGATTCTTTTTTTTTAATCACAATATCTTCTTTGTACACCTATAATTTTTGTTATTTATAAAAAGAAGAGATTTGATAAAATGAATCATGTCTTTTGGTATTCAAATGGTCTTATCTTTGATGATATAATTTCTTTGTATCTATGATACAAATGCCTTGAAATGATTGAAATATTTTACACTTTTATGCTCTTCCCAACTTCTTTCTTGTTTTCAATGATAAAATGGGGAGAAGTTTTGATCATGCATGGTAGGATATAATTTCATAAAATTGATACCATTATCATATGAAACATTTATGATTTACAATAATGCATGCAATACTTGTGTTTTTTAATTATGATGTGATGTATTACATATCATGTGAATCATGATTTAAAATGCTATGAGTTGTTGCTAAAATGATGTATTATAAATGTTGATTTAATGTTTTGTATCATGAATGCTCTAAATGATGAATGTTTGGTATCATGATCAAAATGTTGATAAATAGTTAAAAATTTTAGTATCATGTATGATATGCTCATAATGTTGATTGATTTATTCAATATCGTGTATGAATAAAATATAAGGTTTTTGAAAATGAGCATGTTTTAATTTAAAAATATAATGATGCACAAATAAGATTGATACTTACATTTGTCATAATTGATGTAAAGGGTCTTCCCTTCTTTTTGACAATGACAAAGGGGGAGATAGCTAGCTTGCATAAGACAAGAGAAGCAAAAAATTATAAACGTACACATTGCAAAAAGGGGCAAAACTTATTAGCTTGCTCATCTCAAAAGCAAGAAATGCTATCTTGTAATCTCAAGCAAATGTGCTATCTTGCTTATTTCAAGAAGCAAAACTTATAACTTGCACATTGCAATATGAAGCAAGAATCATGAGCTTACACAAGAAAGCTATCTTGCACTTGTTTTTAAAATTTTTGCTAGCTTGTATGTAGTAAAACTTGCATATCGTAAAAATTGCTAGCTTATAGTCTAAAGAGAAGCAAACAATTGCTATCTCATAATGCTAAACATGTTAAACTTGCACTTTGCAATGGAAGCAAGATTGCGAGCTCAAACATTGTAAAGGAAGCAAAATTTGATAGCTTGCAACTTGCATATTTCAAGAAGCAAGAGTTGCTTTTTGAACATCTTAAAACTACGAGCTTGCATGTTCTAAAATATTGTAAAATGTTGTAAAGTAGGACATGCTATTTTACTATCTTGCATATCGAAAACTTGATAGCTTACATATTCTAATGTGATATAGCACTTGCTAAATTTTTGCTAGCCTACATGATGTAGCATTTGCTAAATTTTCAAGCTTACAAATTACATGATGTTAAAACTTAATATTATGTTTTTCATGCAATAAGTTGAATTCATCTCTCAAACACATAGAAAGTGACACTTCTCCTTTTTGTTGATGACAAAGGGGGAGAAGTATGATTATGTTATGCATGATGAATATTTGCAATGACTTGAATTCAGCTTGAATTCAAGATTCTATCAATATGGTATATTGATAGGGGGAGTTTGTTTAAACTCCGGGAGTTAAGGTTAACTCCGTCGTCGATTAGTTGTCATCATAAAAAAGGGAGAGATTGTTGAATCTCGGATTTTGATGATGACAACCAATCAATATGTGTTTATATTTTAATCTGTGTCTTGAGTGACGTAGGATGCTTCGATCAGGATGAGACAATTATAGCAGGAAAATCATGTTGTGCTAGAGGAACATGTCAGAAGGTTGGACGTCAGGCCAGTGGATCAGTCGACGTATCGACAGAAGGCTTCGGGCCGTGGATTCAGGCATCAGGCCAAGAAGAGCGGGTATTGCACCAAGGATATCGGAATTGCAGAGTCAACTGGCCGATTGGGCAATAGGCTGTAAGAGAGGACGATGCATCGAAGAATCAGACGAAGCGTCGAGGGACCAATGACATGCCGGACAACTTGATTAATTGCTTAGGATTAATTGTCTTAATCAAAGTTTTGTTTTACATGTGCAGGATTAACTATGATAGCTTGATGACATAAAGCAAGTCTACCAGAGTCAAGTTCGATGGGTGTTCGAGAGTCTGCTAAGAGTCCGAAGATTCATCAGAAGTGCTGCCGGAACCAACCGAGAAGAAATCGAGGACTTGTCAAAGTTTTTAGAAGTCCGACGAAGAGATCATCGGAGGTTTACGAAGATCATCGAGAAGGCTTGGCTACTCGCTGAACTCGCCACAAGATCGGGAGCCTGCTGGGAGTCCGCCGGAAGAAATCCAAGGGTGTATCGGAAGTCCGCCGGAAGATCGCTAGAAAGCTCGCCGGAAGGAGACTCGACATTTGCTAGTTAAAAACTTGCTTAGGACTATATTTTTAGTTGCGTAGTTTGCATGTAATTAGGGTTAGGATTAAGGGATAATCCTATATCCTGGTTAGGAGCCAACTACGCCCGAATATGACTCGGTTTGGGCCAGATTTGAAGCCCATCCAGTGACCCATAAGGTCGAGCAGTGGAACCACCAGACCGAGCAGTGGCACCACCCAAAACTCAAAGGACCGGGTAGTGGAACCACCAGACTAGGCGGCGGCATCGCCTAGAACTCGAAGGATTGGGCGGTGGTACCGCCGGACTAGGTGGTGGCATTACCCAGCACCCGAGAGGTCCGGTGGTGGCACCGCTAGTACACTGTCAGTTTCAGACACTGACAGGCGGTGGCACCGCCATTGACAGGTGGTGGCACCGCCAGCATCGGGAACCCAAAGTAATTCAAATTTGGAGCCTAAATTTGAATCCTCTTGGGGCCTATAAATACCCCTCAATTCTCAATAGAGATAAGAACCTTTGAGAAGTTAGAGATTGAGATAAAGCCTTAGCAAAGTCTTTAGCAAGTCTTGTTTTCAATAGCTTAAGTGTTCACCTCCCTCTTTCTCTTTGAAATTCTATAAGAGTGTGAACCACTTGTAAAAGGTTGTAAGAGGGATATTTGTCCTTCCTCTTCAAAGTGATTTGCTAGTGGAAGTTGGGAGCCTCATCGAAGAAGGCTTCGCAAGTGGATGTAGGTTATTTAACCAAATCACTTTAAATTGGTGTGTTCCTTGAATGTGTGTGTTTACCTTTCTGAAACCGTTATTTACATAGTAGTAAGCTTTCAGTTTTTTATCTTCTTACTTTACTCGAGCTACTTTCACCAAGTCATTTATTGTCGAATTGAAATCTCTACGCATTTATGAAATCATTTTCAAACTTACAAGTTTTAATCCGCTGCACTAATTCACCCCCCCTCTTAGTGCAGCTCCGATCCTAACATTCTTGGCCAATTCCGGCAGCACTTCCGACAAACCTCCGGACTCCTAACAAACTCTCAAACTCCCAATGAATTCTCCATCTTGACTCTGACACTTCATTTTGTTTTATGCCTTGATCGCTATCGCAATTAATCCTACACACTTTTCTTAACATATAGATTGGATCAAACAATTTACCAATTGATTTCATTATCAAAATTCGAGATTCAACAATCTCCCCCTTTTTTATGATGATAATCAATTGATGATGGAGTTAACCTTAACTCTCCCTATCTATATGCCATACTTGAGAAAAGACACTCTTCAATTCAAGGCCTTGGAATTCAAGCATCAAACCGTTAAGTTATATGCATTTAAACTATACGTTTAAATATGATACCATGTATTTATCATAATAAAAATGATGTCAAGGTATAACATCCATTTTCAAGTCCAATATCGAATGATATACAATCATCATTTTCAAGTATGATACAAATTTCAAATATTAAATTTAGTAAGATTCAAATTTCAAGTTTGATAAAAGATGACAATTCATCAATCCGAGGCATGATACCAATTGGAAGTAGGAAATTAAGCATGATGAGTTCGATACCTCATCATAATAATAGACATTTATCATTTTGATATAAAATCAAACATGATTTTAAGAATGAAACATTTTCAAGTATCGATGCTACATTACGATGCGTTTCAAGCATTCATGATATATTTCAAGTATCTATAATACATACGATGCATATGCGATAAATTTTTATATATTTTAAGTATTTATGATGTATTTGACGATACCAATCATATTCCAAGCATTCGCAATACATTTAAGCATTTATGATACAATATATTTTACACATTATTTCAAACATTCAAAATTCCAAGTTGTCATCAATTTGCCACATTTATCCCCCTTTGTCATCAACAAAAAGGAGAACCATTCAACAATGCAAGTGTTTTAAAAAAAATTATTCAAGTTTTATACCAATTTATCCAAGTTAGTAAAAAAAAAAATTAAGCAAAAACTTTGCATGATAACTACTTTTGGTTTTTGAAATGGACAAGCTATCATTTTTTCTTTAGATGTGCAAAAGCTTTTTTATTCTTCTTGAGATATGCAAGTTTTTTTCTTCCTTTGTCATAAAAATAAAATGAATAAAAAGAAGAGGAAGAAGAGTAAGGGAGGAATTCATTCACCATAAGAAATCAAGAACCAAATTTATGAAAGTTAAGTTTCATTAAATCAAGCTTCCACTATAGCAAAGAGAGAGGATTCATCATAAAGGATCAAAAATACATGAACCAAGGGACTAAGTGTATCAAAATCATTAAGTGATGGAGCAAGGGTATGAAGTAAATTTAATACCAAGTTAAGAGGAAGATAGAAATAAAATAAATTCATGAATGCTTTATTTATGAAAAATCAAGAAAGTCCGGAACAGATATACAACAAACTCATGTATTCAGATAGTTTAACATCCCTAACTCTCTTCTAATGAAATCAAATTATTCTTTATTTAAAGATTTTGTAAAGATATCGGCTAATTAATGTTTTGTATTAATAAACTCTAAAGATATATCATGATTATTAACATGATCTCTTATAAAATGATGCCGAATGTCAATATGTTTAGTTTTAGAGTGTTGAATAGGATTTTTTTTAAATATATTGCACTTGTGTTATCACATTTTATGGGAATATTCTTTAGGCTAGTGAGCTTAGAAAATTTAGATGGATCTTTAGTCATATGCCTTGAGCATCCACTATCAATGTACCATCTCTTGCTCCTAGCATGTGATGGTAAATATCTAAATATCTCTATAAAAAAGGGTGATTTTTAGGTATCCATTTAACCTTGGGTGACTCAAACATTGATTTACTGAACTTATCATTTTACATGGAGTTCTTTGCGGTTCATTTAGGAACCAAAATCAATTTATGTGGACTATATCTTTTAAACGGACATTTATAAGCAACATGTTCGAGTTTACAACAAAAATTGCATTTGGTGCAATGTGATACATGCAAGGTAGGGCCTTTAACAAAGGTGGTTGGATTTTGGTGAGAGCTACTCACAAATCCAATTTCGCCTCTTCTATGAATGTGCCTTTTATTGGCAAGGATCATGTTCAAGTACTTGCTACCAATATTAAACTTTTCTAGAGTTTCTTTGAGTAGCAAGTTTTCCTTCTCAAGTATCTCTAAGTGTTCATATTTAGTACATGGAGGCAACGAAGGATTATCATGCTTAAGTTTTTTAAATTTATTATTTAAAAATGCATACTCCTTTTTGAAAGAATTATACTTTTTGCTCATTATTCTATATTCATCAAACAAATCATAAAAAGCACTTAAAAGCTCATTGAAAGATAAATTTGTATCTAATGAACCACTTACCTCATCTATGATAGCCATTAGTGCATAGTTGGTGATTTCCTTGTTGCTTTGTTCTTTGTCTTCGGAATCGCTTGAATCATCCCACATTGCTTTGAGTGCTTTCTTCTTCTTTGGTTATTTTTTCTTCACTTGGAGACATTTGCTTTCGAAATATCCCGACTTCTTGCATTCGTAGCATATAATTTATTCTTTCTTGGGTTCAATTTTATTTTTAGTGTTATTTTTAAATTTATTTATTTTTATGAATTTTTTGAACTTTCTTGTCAAGAGTGCTAAGTCATCATCATAGTCCTCATCACTTGAACTTCCTTTCAAGTGGTCTTCATGAGTTCTTAGTACCATATCCTTTCTGTTCTTTGAAAGATTATTCTCAAGCTCTTCGTGAGCATTGTAAGTCATCTCATAGGTCATTAATAACCCGATAAGTTCTTCGAGAGGAAAATTATTTAAATCCTTGGTATCTTGAATGACCATTACTTTAGAGTCTCAACTCTTTGGAAGGGATCTCAATATTTTATTAATGAGTTCAATGTTAAAAAAACTTTTAACAAGTGCTTTTAGACCATTGACGACATCTATAAGCTAGGTGTTTATGTCTCCAATGGTCGTACTTGATTTCATCCGAAACAATTCATAAGTATGGACTAAAAAATTTATTTTTGACTCCCTTACTCTAATAGTGCCTTCGTGAGTGATTTCGAGTGTGTGCCAAATATAAAAGACCATTTCACAAATAGACACTCGATTGAACTCATTTTTATATAAAGCACAAAACAAGGCATTTATAGCCTTGGTATTTAAAGAGAAAGTTTTCTTCTCCAACTTATTTCAATCGTTCATCAGAAGAGAAGACTTTTGAAAGTCATTTTTCATAATATTTCATAACTCAAAATCTATAAAAATTAGAAAAATCCTAATTCTAGTTTTCCAATAGGTATAATTCATCCCATTGAACATGGGTGAACGTGTGATTAAGTGACCATCTTGGTTGCTGGCAAATGCCATCTCTCTTGGGTTTCAAATCAAAATGAGAGTGACCTCACTTTGATACCAATTGTTAGGATCAAGATCGACACTAAGAGAGGGGGGGGTGAATTAGTGCAGCAGATAAAAATGATAAATTTAATCAATTTCGAAAAACTTCATACGATGAAACTCTTAGTTCGACGAAAACCGTTTTGAAAGACGTTTGACTCGAACAAGTTTATAAGGGATTAGAGAAGAGGGGATTGGATAGTCTATAATAAAGTAAAGTAGAATACAATAAAAGTAAAGTACACACCAAGAAGAGAACATACCAAATTTATAGTGGTTTGGTCGTCCGACCTACATCCACTCCCAATACCTCCTCCAATGAGATCATTGGTTTTCACTATTGATCTTTCTTGAAGGGCAAAAATCAATCACCCCTTTACAAAACTTTCATAAGTGGCTCACTCTCATTTTATAAACATTCATACATAGAAACGATGGAGGTGAACTCTCAAACTTTTGCAAGTTATTTCACTATAGTTTCGATTCAGTTCTTATCACCTCTATATATTTTACCAGCTGAGAAGTAAGGGATATTTATAGCCCTTAATTGGCTTCAGAATTGGAGCAAAAAAGTATCACATCCCTGGTTTTTGGGGTATTGGCGGTACCATTGCCATTATTGGGCGGTACCACCGCCTGCAGGCTGACACTAGGCGGTACCACCGTCTAGTCTGGCGGTACTACCACCTAACAGAGTCTTGAGCTCTAATGGTACCACCACTTGATAGCATTAACTATCGACGGTACCACCGCCCCAATCTGGCGATGCCATTGCTAAATAGGGTTCAATAATCTATTTGGGCCTTGAATCTAGTCCAAACCAGTCCAATTATAGGCCCAGTTGGCCCTTAATAGGTTTAATGGGATTACCTCCCAAACCTAACTTTAATTATGTGCTAATTTTGATTTTTAAGGCATCCACTAAACAAAACAAGTCTGGTAAGTCTAGGTTTCTTCCGGCGAGCTTCCGGTGATCTTTCGGCGGACTTCTGATGATCTCTCGATAATCTTCTAGAAGACTCCTGGCAAGCTCCTGGATTTCACGATGATCTTCTTGGCGAGTTTTGATGCGCTTCTTTGGCAAGCTCTTGGACTTCTCGGCCAATTCTGGTGGCACTTTCGATGAACCTTCGGACTCCCGACGAACTCTCAAACTTCCAACAAATTCTCGATCTTGACTCCGACACTTCGTTTTGTTTTATGCCTTGATCACTATCGTAGTTAATCCTACACACTTTTCTCAACATATAGATTGGATCAAACAATTTACCAATTTATTTCATCATCAAAATCCGAGATTCAACACATATCACTTCCACTTTTGAGTAATATTCTATTAAAAAATGAAGCAGACATTCTACTCTTGGTAGAATCGATCACCATTGTTGAGAATTTGACAAATGTTATCTTTCACTTAGTTTCTTTAAATGATCTTTGAACATATGTCGAGCTCCCTTGCTAGATAAATAAGAAAACTAATATACTTAATTTTGTCTATTCTCTTAAGCGTTGAGAATGTAAAGGTTACTTGACTTTGCCTACCTTCTCGAGGGTTGTATTTCATGTATTGAGCTATTTACTAGCCCTCACTTGCTCTTTGCTCACATTTCTAAAGCACCTAAAGTATTTGCACTTCTTGTGTTAAGTTAGCCATTATGATTCATCTTTTTATTGCCATCAAATTTTTGGAATGTAAGAAGTTTTGCTCGACAAGAGTAACATTTTGCCTTGACTTAGAGCAAGTCTCCAATAGTTTTGATCGTATATAGGATTGTACATCTTCTCTATCATTTCTATTGCCTATTTCTTTGAGTAGAAATGTTACAATACCACATACTACCTACTTCATTCTTTGGTAGATATAGGAGCCCCCACTTTTGACTATTTTGATGAGAACCCATTCACATTGATCTTATGAAGTTTCTTGGACTTTATCCCTTAGCAATATCTTAGTACTCAGAGTTTTCCTCTACATTCTCTAATTCCTCGACCCATTTTCACATATATTCGCTCTCCCTCTTTTAGAGCAAGGGATCAATGACTCCACAAAAGTCCCACCTCTGTGATACCATGGCATTGTGATGCTCATGACCTACAATCTATCACCTCACATCTGCATCTCTTTCTTTATAAATAATAGATTCACCTTTGCGACATTATGATACTCCTCTAAGTCCACCTCTATTCTAACTAACGATTGGCTATTCTTATAAATGACAATCTAGATGCTCGCTCTTTTTATTGACTCATTTTCCTATGGCTCAATGCATGTTTTCCTCAAACGGCTGTCGCGCGTGCTGACTGCCCTACTAGGTCCCCCACATTTGCTTACCAAGTGTTTTTAAGTTTTCTTATCTCATTTTGATACTATGTATCACGAGCTTAGCTATATTTGCCTAAGTTGTGTAGTATCCTTGCATGTTTGTCTATAAAGGGTCAAACCTCTCTATAACCTCTTATAGTTCTTGAAAGACTTATGAATGAGAAGATAGATTAAAGGAAGCATTTAACTTAGGACCCTATAAGTAGTCATTTTAGTAAATATTTAATAGATAATATAAATTATAAATATAAACTTCACAAGCTTTAAATGGTTATACGATAAAGGGTCCAAGGTGGTCCACTATGATCAAAAGTCTCTATAAATACCCATATGATACTACTACGGAACAAGATAGTGAACCAACCCTAGATACTACCCCAAAGGCCCATCTAATCATATGCCACTTGGGCAGCTTCTAGATGTTGTGTTAGCTGATACTTCACACTACTCTACGAAGCTAGAAAACTCCCAAAATAATTGCCTAGATAACATATTTCTGAGTAGTTTATCTCTATGTGATGACTGCATACAACCTATATTTACAAGCTTGAAACGATTAAAAAAGCCAACCAAAATGGGATTGTCAAGTCTACTACAAGCCCTCTACATGCTGTGTAAAGCATGAATAAAATCAGGAGACATGAACATATATGAGCATTACATTGAATACCCTGTTTACAACTTTATCCATGACACTTCGCTTATAAAAAGGTGTTATCTGGTTTTGATTATATGATGATTGAACAATCCATTTGTGTTATTGATCTACTTTCATTTCTTGTTTATCTTGTTTAATCTCTAAATTTATTCCTCCATGCTCCTTGCTTGCTTGCAACGTGGGTAACATGCAAGGGGTGGACGATCGCTACATCGTCGGTGAGGACTCATGCACATGGGAACGGTGAAACACTATGAAGACAATCTTAGGGTTTTTTTATTTAACTAAAAGGACATTTATACCCCCTTAGAAATTAGATAATTTCAATCTGTGTCCTTTAATTCATTTTTTTCAATTATGTTCTTCAAAAATCATATATTCCAAAAAATTATAGTTTTACCCTTAGGAATCAAATATTTTTTACTTACGCCCTAGTCACAAAATTACTATTATACTTTAATGAAATTGATTATTTTTGGCTGATTTCATATATTTATAATTTATCTTTCTGATTTGTCAATATTATATTAGTAAACATAATTTGATAATAATAAATTATATCATAAAATCTGATAAATATTTTTATCAGAATTAAATAGAAAAATAAAGTATAGATATTTTATTTTATTAATGTGATATAATTTATTATTATTAAATTTAACTACTTATGTTTAAAATTTTAATTATTATTTTGGATATTTATGTGGTTATTAAATACATGAGCATGAAACAAAATTATGAATTGATATTTCATATAAAAGACATGATTTATGATTTATTATGATTATAGTTATCATGTGAGTTTTCTTATGCTAATTAATATTGAATAATTATTACAGTTATTATTTTATTATTATTAAACTATTTCAACATAAATAATATTAAAAAATTTGATAAATATTATTTATAACTCACATCCCTAAGTTTTATCTAACTAGTATTTACTAAAGTGGCTTACGATGGTAGGGTTATAAGATGTGAATTATAATAAATATTTTATAAGATATTTTAAATTATTATATTAATCTTATAGTTGTTGAAGTAGCTTAGACTAGTAACTTATAAAATTATATTAAAAAATTAGTCCTAAGTGACATTAAGAAAAATAATATTCACGATGGCATACATAATTAAGAGATTTAGGTAATCTCAAAAGAAAATATATTTATAATATTTATGTGATAGGTTAGGATAATATTGTTTTGGATATCTTTACAGTTTAGAATTGTATACCCAAAGATAGTAGTACTATTCTACAAAGATAGTATTAATCATTCATAAATAATTTTTAGTGAATACTATATATATCAATATTTCACATAAAGGTAAAATATGAATGATATCAATAGTTTATTATATTTTAAAAACTCAAAGAAATAATATTATTTTATATTTTATAGTAATACTTCCTTTCATACATTTTTATACTTCTAGTAGAGTTCCAATGGTTTCTAGATTAATTTCTTCTAAATGACTTAAGTATATATAATTTACACAGTGTATTACACCTCGATACGACGATATGAACTAACTTGAAATCAATATGACGATATTTGAGGAATACAAGATTATATCCTAAATATAATTGACAAGGCTGCAAGTTCAATAACCTAAGGTAGTTGAGTTTTTTCTTATATAATTTATTCATAATTATATTTTTTTCTTAGTTTGACTCATTTAAATTTCACTATAATAAAATTAAAGACAAGTGAACTTTAAATAAGCTAACTAATATATGTGTTTAAGAATAATTAAGATTAAAATAGGAAAGACTCATGATATTTTGTAAACTACTCAAAGAGTGAGTAACAAAAAACGACAGTTAAAGTGTAAATCACTTGAAATTATAAATCCTATATAAACTCATAAAAAAAAATCTTTATAGTAAAGTTCTATTTCTATGAAAAGAAAGGTCAGAAGGACTATAAGATTTAATTTGAAAAGAAAAGATATAAGTTTGACCTTTGTATATTTTGAATCAAACATTACATAGTCATTTTCTAATATTTGGTAGATTGATTTTGATGTTTCAACTTATGTTACCAATAATAGGGATTCATTTTAATATAGAAACCAAAAGAATATGCCTAGAGATATTCATAGTTATAAAAATTATTTTAAAGCAAAAGCGATAGTAGTGGGTACTTATCATCTATGCTGTAATTTTAAAGCAAAATTATTTTAAAGCAAAAGCGATAGTAGTGGGTAGTTATAATCTTAATGATGCATGTTATGTTTCTACAATTCTAAAAATTTAGTTTTTTTACCTATAATTTTAAAGATATTATTTTTTTTTTGGTGGTGGTAAACTCATCATGATTCAATAAAAGTTTTTAAATTTAGTATGATAGTTTATACATAATTAATATAAATTTTGATTATGTAATGATCCTATAATTAAATATTGAAACAAAATGTAGTTTAATGAAGAGAGAGATATTTTATCACCTTTATAGATAACCTATTAAGATAGGACTATATATATATAATTCATGTAAGGTCTAAAGATATGACTGTATATGTCTAAATAAAGTTGAAAGATAATTAAATAAAAATATTAAAATTATCAAATGGTGTAAATTTTATACTCAATAATTCTAGTTCTTTTGTTAGATTCTTAGAAAAATAAGGTATTTATACTCAATATGTCTTACCCAGATGTATCATACAATAATGACATTACTAAAAGGTAAAATTATACTCTTATAGATATAGTTGGGAGTATGATAAATTATTCTTCTATACTCAAAATAATAAGAGGAAAAACTCTAAGGACGATTTTGTATATCTTGAACATGGTTCCTAGTAAATTAATTTTATTAACTCTTTTGAGTTATGGGCTAATAGGAAACTTAGCCTGAGACATTTACATGTTTGGCATTATCTTCCAGGGATAAAAATCTTCAACCATATGAAAAGAAATTAGATTCAAGAACTATTTTTAAATATTTTATTATTTATCTAGAAAATTTTAAATGGATATAAATTTTATTGCTATAATCATAATAAAAGGATAATTGAATATGATAATATAAGATTCCTAAAAAATAATGAATCATTAAGAATTAAAATCTTAAAATTTAATTTTGATACTAAACAGATACAAGTTGATACTCCTTTGTCATTTTATATTTAAAATATCATTGTTCTTTAAATCACTATATAATTTGATAAAGACTGTTAGGATCAAGAGCAGCACTAAGAGGGGGGGATGAATTAGTGCAGCGAAAAACTTTCATGATTTCAAAAAAATGTTCGTTTCGATGAAAACCGATTCCGACAAAAATGGTTTCGATTCAATATGTTTATGAGAGAAGTTAAATTTGAAAGCTTTCATAAAAGTGCAAGAGAAGATTAAGGAGGTTTGCAGTAATGTAAATTATACAAATAAAAAAGCAAACAAGAATTTAGAGTGGTTCGATCAATGTGACATACATCCACTTTCGGATTCCTCCTTCGACGAGGTCACCGGCATCCACTAAAGGCCTTCCTTCAATAGGTGAAGACCTAACACCTCTTTATGACACTTTTTCTTTTGCCGGGTTTAGGAGATAACCCTTACAAGTCTCACTCCCCTTTCTTGGTTGGTTACAAGGCTAAGAGATGAAGGAGGAGAACTCTAACTTTTACAACACTTTTATAACTCAAGAATTCAAGATTAAGCCAATGCTTTCATGCCCTTTCATGCAGAAAAAGGTAGGGTTTTTATAGACCCTAATGGCTTTAAAATTGGAACTAAAAAATGTCACATCCCTGGAATCCGAGATACTAGCGATACCACCGCCGTTACTGGGCGGTACTACCGCCGCTGATCTAATACTGAGCGGTACCACCGCCTAATAGGGGCGGTACTACTGCTGGTAGCAATCACTGTCGGTGGTACCACCGTCCACTCTGGGCAGTACCACCACCCAGATATCCTAGGGGGCACTACTCTTCAAGCGATGCCACCATCAGCTAAGAATTCAAGGGCTGAATTGGCTGATCAATTCGGCTCAATTTAGCCTATTAAGAGCCCAATTGGTCCCTAATTAAGTTAGTAGGATTACCTCTTAATCCTAACTTAATTTATGCTCTAACCGTGATAATTAAGACATAATTATAGTACTTTTTGTTCTTGTGCGTTAATTGCTCTTCCAGCGAGCTTCTGACGTACTTCCGACGAACTCTTGGTAATATTCCAGTGGACTCTCAGCAATCTCCTGGACTTTACGACGATCTTCTTGGCGAGTTCCGATGAGCTTTTTTGGCAAGCTCCTAGACTTCTCAATTGGTTCAGGCAAAACTTCCGACGAACGTTCGGACTTTCGATGAACTCTCGAACTCCCAATAAGATCTTGATCTTGAATCCGGCACAACACCTACTTTATATCTTATTGCTATCGTAGTTAATCCTGCATACTTTTCTCAACATATAGATTAGATCAAATAAATTACAATTGACTTTATCATCAAAATCCGAGATTCAACAAAGACAAATAACAAAATAACATTAGTGTCCTCTCTTATACTATTAAAATCATTACTAATTAATGTGTAGATAATCATAATTAGTAGTTTTGAGAATATCTTAAAGGGAAAGAAGACCTACCATTTTGATAATTATATAATATATTTATAAGAATCAAATTATAATATATGAATCAATAAGATCCCTCATTGTTTTTACAAGTTATGAAAAGCGACAATTCTAAAAACTGATATAGTGTAATAAAAGAAGAATTAAAATTAATGGACTAGAATAATATTTAAGAACTCATCAAATTACCTAATAATTAAAAAAGAGTTTATTATATATAGGTCTTTAAGACTAAATAAAACTCAAAGGGTAATATTGAACAATATAAAGTTAGACTTGTCGTCAAAGATTTTACTCATTAAGAAGGCATTAACCTTAATGAGATATGTTCTCTATTTTTTTAAAATAAACTCGTTAAGAATCATCATGACACTAGTAGCTTATTATAATTTTGAGTTATATTAGATGAATATAAAAATAACTTTTATAAATAAAAATTTAGATAAGAAATTTATATAGATTAACCTAAACGATTCACAAAGAAAATAAAAGAAATATAAGATTTGATATGCAAATTTAGAAAATTTATTGATAAACTTAAATAAGCTTATAGAAAATGATATATAAAGTTTCATAATATCATTATTTTTAAAATTAAAAAAAATTATTAATCAATATTTATATTTGAAGGTTAATGGGAGCTAGTTTATTATATTAGTATTATATATGGATAATATTTTACTTATCAATAGTGATCTTGGTTTATTATACGAAACTAAGATATTTCTTATGAAGAATTTAAAATATTTAATATGAATAAGATAACTTATGTTATTAGCATTGAAATATTCAGGAATCAATCTTAAAAATTACTAGGACTATCTCAAAAAAAAAATATTGATCAAGTTTTGAAGAGATTTAGTATACAACTTTATTCAACGAATAATAAAAGTAAAAAATTTCAATCGAAATAGGTGTTTTTAAAATGACTTGAAAAAGAATTAAATAAAAAAATATTTATCTATGCATAGTTGAAAGTTTATTTTATATATAAGCCTACACTAGTGTAGATATTAATTTTATAATTGAAATACTAGATACATATTAAAGTTACTCAAAAATAAAATACTAAAGGGACGATGAATTATATGCTTATATATATATATATATATATTTGTATATATATATATATATATATATATATATATATATATATATATGTATATATATATATATATATATATATATATATATATATATATATATATATATATATATATATATATATATATATATATATATATATATATATATGTATGTATGTATATATATATATATGTATATATATATATGTATATATATATATATATGTATGTATGTATATATATGTATATATATATATGTATCTACATGTATATATATGTATATGTATATATGTATATGTGTATATATATATATGTATATATATGTATATATATATATGTGTGTATATGTATACATATATATATATATATATATATATATATATATATATATATGTATATATATATATATATATATATATATATATATATATATATATATATATATATATATATATATATATATATATATATATATATATATATATATATATATATATATATATATATATATATATATATATATATATATATATATATATATATATATATATATATATATATATATATATATATATATATATATATATATATATATATATATATATATAACTAGATCAGCTTAAAATGATGATATTTTCATATGCTGATTCTATAAATTACCTCAATAGCATAAAGTATACTTTATATTTTATATTTATATTAGTTGAATAGATAATTTATAGAAAAAATCTAAAGTAATGTATTATTGTATTATCAATAATAGAAATTTATTTTTTGACATGCTTTAAGGTCACTAATCAAACTTTAAGACTATAAAAATTTTATCTTAAAACTTGCTGAAGATACTTTATAACATATTATAGTAGTTTTCTTCTCTAAGAATAGTAAATACTCTAGTAATTCTATGTATTATGATATAAAGTACTTGATTATTAGTAAAAAAGTCTAAAAATAATTAATATTAATTAAAAACTTAAGTTCCATTGTATTAATTGTTTATTAATTCACTATGACCTTATAACCTAAAGTATTTGAAAGAGTATATTCTTATAATTAGGTTTATGAGGAATCTATTAAAGATATGATAATACACATTTGAGTGAATTTTATAATTAACATTCTTATTTATATAATTAAAATTATATTTTTACCATCCTGTTCATATTTATGTATATACATATTATACTTGAATGTATATAATAGGATTGTCTTGACAAAACAAATTATATGTATCATTTTAGACTATATTAGGAAAGGCTAACATTATTGTGGAGTATAGAAGAAAGTATGATATTGATGATATATAACCATAAAGACTCATATTGATAGTTAGACTTAGTTGGTATTATTATGCTTATTGAATTTATTGGCCTATTTTATAAAATTTATATGCATGTGTAAATTTTTTTTCAAAGTTTTAGAATCTAATTAAATAAAAATATTTTAAAATAATATTTTTATTTTATTTATTTAATTTTAAATTTTTTATATCTTATCAATTAATAGGTCAAGTGAAAGAATATTAGATTATATGGCCTTGCCTAATTAGATAAGATATATTATAGATCTAATTGGATTTTGATTATAATTATTGTCTAATAGAAAGAAAGTCTAATTATAATAAGATTTCACATGAGATACCTTGATGGGAAGGACTCTCGTAATTATTTATCTCTACTCTCACCTATAAAGATAGGACTTTCTAGAGACTCAACACGATATGCGATATTATTATATGTAAAGAGATTATACATCTCCTCTTATCTCTCCTTAGTCCATATTTCTCATCTCCTCTTATCTCTCCTTAGTCCATATTTCATCATTTGTAATGGTCTTGTGAAAGATTAAAAAAGAGGAGAATGCGAGTATAGTTATCCTTACATATCAACATCGTTACTTCTTTCAGATCCGATGACGATGAGCTTATACATTAGATAAATATTTTTTAAATAGTATTAAAAGATACATAATTATAATCTTTGATCTATCATTATTTGATTTTAATTTCTAGCATTAAAATTTGCTATATAATAGTAAAATTATAATTTTTATGCTAACATAGTTATGTTTGTAGGGATGATCTACTTCTCAATAATGTGTTCTTTATTTTTAATAAGATTAATGATGAAAGTAGAAGTATCCTATAGGAGATGACTTAATGGTCATCATATATAGTTGATAGAGAAGTTAATCATCTTGGAGACAATAATAATTAGGTGGCGACTGAGGCATATAGATTTGACTTTAATTATCAAAAATATTTAAATGATAATAAAAAAGTGATGATTAATTGAAACTGAATTAGCTGAGGAATAGATAAACGATGAAGTTAAAGGAGACAATGATAAAAAATGTATACAAGTTGTGATGTTGTTGACGAGGTTGTCTATCTAGACTAGAGTATGTATGAGAAAAACCTGTTGGAGAGTCATAATGGTCAAAGCTAGTGTTAGCCCTATAAGAGATGATGATACATGCATTGGCTCCTTATAAGGAATATAAAATCAGTTATCTATTATTCATCACATCAATGTCATGTCAAGCCAACACAAAAGGTTTGACATGACATTGATGTCATGTCCACAAAGATCAAAGCTCCATTGTGTAATATCACAAAAGATCTTGTTGGCGAGCTATCACCAAAGGCCGGAAGACATTTTAGAATTGGCACCCTTGTGTAATATTCATAAAAGACTAAACGGCGATTCGGGTCGATCACGAGTCAGCTCCCCTATGAAATATTTGTAAGAATATTCCTAGAATACCATAAGATGGTTTTGGTTAGTTACAAACTGACTCCCTTACAAAATATTCATAGCAATATTCTTAAAAGATTAGAAGATAGTTTAAGTTCTAAATCGTCTCCCTCGTGAAATATTTATAGTAATATCCTAAGAAGATCAAAAGGCAGTTTATGATAGTTACAAACTACTTTCTCAATAGGATCTTCACAAGATATTCTATTCCCTTTTGAGGTTAGTATAAAAATACATCCTTAGCTTCATATTATAAAGAAGAGGAGATAAGGTACAACTAAGTACTAATTTGAGTATCGGAGGGATTAACTTGAGAAAGCCCTCCTAACCTTGGCTTTATGTAAGACCAAGGTTGGAGAAATCTCGCTCTACCCTGATAGTTAATAATAGTACGTTGTACTAATATAGACATTAATAATAGTTTTTCCTAATAGTTACCTATACTAAAGATGAGAAATTTGTATGCAATGATCAATTTCTAGGTCAGATAAACAATATATCTATGATACAATAAAAAAAACTTAATTATATTTTATTGTATAAAGGAGTATAATATGAGTGAAAACTAATGTTTGTCAATAATATTATAAATATTATGTGATATGATGGAGTTCAAATAAAAATCTAAAAGAGTATGTTATTGAAAGGAACTTTGATGTGAAGCAAGTTACCAGATGATGATTGGGTGTGCAGTGAAAAGAGTCTGGATGGATGATATGCACTTATGGAATAGAAAGTTTTCGAATGACTAAGTTTTATAATGAACATTAAGTGTCATTTGCCTAGAATGAATAGAGATCATTATGAATATTCTAGTCATTTTGTAAATCAAATTAAAGAGCAACTCTTAGTGAATCATGATTAATTGCCCAAGATGATTATTACAGATGTATATAGAAAGGATTCAATGTTGAACTATCATATAAAAGGACATGTTCAGCATGTAAGTTACCACTTAATCATGTTCATGGTGATTTTGTAGATATATACGAATTTAGCTTTATTTCTAAGGGAACTCAAGCTTCACAACATAATCATTCAATTGGTGACAACATTAGAAAATCGCTTTTAATGAGTTTTTGGGCTTTTGGAGGATGTCTTAGAAATATTATTAAAAACACAGATCTTTAGTATAAATGCACCACACTAATCAAGTATCTTAGTGCTTGATTCAATTAATCAATTGTATTGAACATGAGAATCACCTTCCAAAGAACAGAAAGGATTTGACACTTCGAATAATAAAATACTACTTGAGTGATGACTCAAGTGATGATTATGATGACCTTGAACTCCTCACAATAAAGCTTCAAAATTTTGATGAGTTTTTGGGCTTTTGGAGGATATCTTAAAAATATCATTAAAAACAAAGATCTTTAGTATAAATGCACCACACTTATCAAGTATCTTGTTGCTTGATTAATTGCTATAGGAATTGATGATGGAAATAAACTTTTCCCACTTGCATTTGTGGTTACTGGAATTGAAAATCCGCTAGAGTGGTTTCCACTTAAACGATGAAGATGTATTAGGCTATTTGAATATTTGGCTACAATTAATAATCACAATCTAAGTATTCTTTCAATTGTAAAGGAGATTTTCTTTAAAGTCCATCATGATATTGCATAGTGCATCTTTCAAAGAATCTTGTTAGTGATGTGCATGATCGAGAAGCAACAAAATTATTTTAGACTATTGCTAAAGCAACAAATATAAATAAATTTAGCGAATCTATGCAAAGGATGAAAGAGCATCATACCGATAGTTATTATTGGATTTGTTAACTTGGAAAGAGAAATGAGCTAATGTTTTTCTCCCAAACATCATTATTAAATATTAATAATGAATGGATTTATGAATTTAATTTTAAATTGAGATGATGGGAAAGAAACTCGTAAAACATTTCTATATTCATCATCAGTGGAGGATTAATAGTGCGTTGACAAGTTATAATGCCAGTGGTTCCTCATATACAAATAGTGGTGAATTGAAATATACAAATAGTGAATTGAAAGTGCTTTCAACTATACGAGGAAATCTCTCTATTCTGTTGAGGAAAATCCTCTATTCTATTGAGGGAAATCCTTCCTCCTAATCTGTATAAGAACATGTTAAGTGAAAAGCATGAAAATGCTTCTTCACTTCTTCAACAATTATTCTTATATTTTATTATTTTCATCATAGTATCAGAGCAAGGTCTCACGGTCAATCCTCATCTTCCTCACTGCATCCTCACCGCAATAGCCTTCGTTCGTTGATCTGTCGACAGTCGACGAACTTAAGGAGAACGAAGGGCGGACTTAAGGAGAACGAAGGGAATGTCTGTGCCCTCACAGCAACAGCAATCGCAACAATAGCAGCTGCTGCCCTATTCACGAAGTCTCTCGCTTATAAACCATTCTTTACATTGATCCAAGATTAGTATCTTTATCAGCAGCATCATCTTGCGGGGCATGATAGAAGATAAGATTTCCCCAACTATATGAGGAAATCTCTTTGAGGGAAATCCTTCCTCCTAATCTGTATAAATATGAGAGGAAATATGTTAATGTATTAAAGCATTTTCATTTCTTCAATAAAGCTTTTCTTTTCTTTAATAAAACTTCTTCAATAATTATTCTTATCTTTTATTATTTTCATCAGAAAGTACAAACAGACTTACTCATGCTCTGGTTATTGGTTACAAAAATTTAAATCTATATTTATTTTGTGTAAGTTATTTTTCAACTGAAACATATGAACACATACAATAAGAATATACTTCCAATAAAAATAAAAAAATATATTAGATTTGACATGAGGATGATTGAAATGTGGTACCTCCAATAATTGTTGTGCAGACTGATTGTAGATAGAAGGTAATGATTGAAGTAATAATAGGCAACGAGAATATAAAAAAAGAGGTGTTAAAAATGCAAACAATTTGGTCACAATCATTGTTTTTTAAGATTGTCAGGAGTCTTAAAGAATCTCACTTATGTGTTTATCACAAATTTTTGAATGATTTATATGTGTCTTTACACATATTTTTGGCGTGTATACACATCACACATTTGGTACATATTTGATATAAAAACTAAACACATTTATAATTTTGTTAATTGTTTATACCCACTTCACTTTGTTAATTTGGAACTATATAAATTATCACATACATGTTTTTGGTACTCTTTGTTTAGATGTCATACACGTATTGGTATATTATGTAGTTACAATTTATAATGAATTATTGTCTTGTTGCATATGATTGGAGTGTTTAGGAACAACGACCATATAAATGTAAGACTTGCATGGAGAGAAACTTCATATATCTCTTTTATATAACACCTTATTATTTCCTTAGAAAACTTCTAACTTTATTTTAAAAGAGATTATAATATTTTTTCCTCAAGGATTCTTTTCTCATTTCTACTCTATTTCTTGTTATTCCAAACAGAAATTGGTGAGAAATTTATAGACCCCAAATGACTTCAAAAACAGAGCAAAAAAATGTATCATCCTGAGTTTCTGGGGTCTTACCGGTACCACAGCCTACAGCCCTAACAATTGGCGATATCACTACCCAATCTGGGTGGTACCATCGCTTGACAATCTAGGAGACTATGTTTAGGTGGTATTACCATCGGTAATACTACTACCTGACGCTAGTAGTACCACCGTCGGGTCTTTCGAAAAACATACACTTCATACGTTTCAGCTCATAGGTGGTTCCACCGATTGGTCCGATGGTGCTATCACCTTATTGAATCTCGAATTTTGATGATGAAACCAATTGATAGTGTTTATGATTTGATATGTATTTTGAGTGATGCAGGATGCTTCAATCAAGGAGAAATAATTAAAGCAGGAAGAATCATGTTGAGCCGAAGAAAAACATGTCAAAAGATTGGATGTCGAGTCGAAGGATCGGTCGACGTATCAACAAAAGCCTTCGGGCCATGAGTTCGAGCATCGGGCCAAAAAGAGCAAATATTACGCTAAGAAAATCGGAGTTGCGGAGGTCAACTGGTCGATTGGGTAATAGGCCGCAAGAGAGAACGATGCGCCAAACAATCGGACGAGGCTTCGATGAACCAATGACATGCCGTACAATATCTGATTAGCTTAGTATTAATTGTCTAGATCGAAGTAGGTTTTATGTGTGCAGGATTAACGATGATAGCAAGGAATAAAGCAAAATGAAGTCTCAAAGTCAAGGTCGTGATTTCGTTGGGAGTTCGAGAGTACGTTGGAAGTCCGGATGGAAGTTCTACCGGAATTAACCAAGAAGTCCAGGAGCTTGCCAAAGAAGCTCGTCGGAACTCACCAAGAACGTCGTGAAGTTCAGGAGCTTACTGGGAGTCCGCTGGAACATTGCCGAGAGATCGTCGGAAGTTCGCTAGAAGCTCGCTAGAAGAAACCTAGACTTACGGACTTATTTAACTTAGTAATTGTCTTAGATTTCGTAGTTAGCACATAATTAAAATTTGAATTGGGCCAACCCAATTAGGGGTCAGTTGGGCCCATGTATGGACTATGTTGGACCCAATGAAACTACCAAACAGTGACCCAACAAGTGGCATCGTCGTGGCACAGTCTCTAAGACTGTGTCAAGCGGTGGTATTGCTAGTTTAGGCGGTGGTACCGCCTAGTGGCAGTGTTAGGTAGTGGTACCACCACCACCCAGACACAGTCTCCCAAGCAATGGTACCACCCAGTGTCAATACTGTAGGTGGTGGTACTACCCAACACAGGTGGCGGTACCACCAGGACCCGAAAAACCCGAGATGAGACCTTTTTAGGCTCCAATTTTGAATCAACTTGAAGCCTATAAATATCCCTCTCATCCCTAGTTAAACTACACACAATTGAGAGCAAAAAAAGAAAGAAAACTCTGTTTTAATTGTGTATGAACTCCTCTCAAAGTTCTAAGTGTTAGAATAGTTTGAGAGAAGAGTAAGTGGGGGTGTAAGGGTTATCTCCTAAACCCGATAAAATGAGAAAGAGCTGTAAAAGGTGATTGGTCTTCGCCTATTGAAGGAAGACCGATAGAGGATGCCGGTGGCCTCGACGGAAGAAGAATCGGTGGAGTGAATGTAGGTCACGACGACCGAACCACTATAAAAATATAGTTTGCATTTCTTATATGCAATTTACCTTACTGCAAACCTCCTTACTTGCTTACTGCTTTCAATACATTTACGAATACGCTTTCAAGTTAAGCATATTTCTAGGATCAGTTTTCAATGTACGAAAGAATTTTTCGAAACTAACATTTTTATCCACTGCACTCATTCATGCCCCCCCCCCCTCTTAGTGCCGACTCGTTCCTAACAGTTAGTATCAGAGTTACGTATTTCTCATTTGGTTTAACACCCAAGAGAAATGACTCTTTTCGGCTTTCAAGAGGGTCACTCTCTTATTCATCCTCCCATGTTCAATGGGACGGACTACATATATTAGAAAACTCGAATAAGAGTTTTCTTACTTTCGTTGGACTTAAATTTATGGAATATTATCGAAAGTGGTTTTCAAAAGTCTTCTACACTAATGAAAGAATAGAATGATTCGGAGAAGAAAACTTTTTTCTTTAATGCTAAAGCTATGAACGCTTTATTTTACGCTTTGGATAAAACTGAATTCAATCGGGTTTCTATTTGCAAAATGGTTTTTGATATTTGACACATTCTTGAAACCAAGGCACTAGTAGAGTAAAAGTTTTGAAGATTAATCATTTAATGTATAACTTCTAATTGCTTCATATGAAACCAAGCGAAACCATTGGAGACATGTACACCCATTTTACGGATGTCATTAATGGTTTAAAAGCACTTGGTAAAAGTTTTTCGGATTTTAAACTTATAAACAAAATTTTACATTCTCTTGATAAGAACTGGGATTTAAAAGTAACTACCATATAAGAGGCAAAAGACTTAAACAAGTTTCTACTCGAAGAACTTATCGGGTCTTTAATGACCTACGAAATGACCAATGTGACACAAAACAAACTTGAGGACAACCTTCCAAAGAACAGGAAGGATTTCGGACTTCGAACAATTGAAGACCACTCGAGCATAAGCTCAAGTGATGGTGAACTTGAACTCCTCACTATGAAATATAAACGCAAGAAGAGGGAAGCACTTTGGGACGAATCGAGCTCATCCGAATACGAGGAGAAAATCAACAAAGACAATGTGGCAAATTACGCCTTAACGACTTTTAACGATGAAGTAATCAAAATCCCCTTAGTTTATTTCAAAATTAATTTATACTTTTTATGAGTTATTTTTAATTTAGTTTAATTATTTTTCTTAAAAATTACATGTTTAATAATATAATGAAAATGCTAAAAAATTAGGATCATGCTAGTAATTTTAAAAATGATAATAAAAATTACATATTTTATGATAAAGAAACAAAATGTTAGATTTACATTTAATGATAATCCTATGTATGTTTTTAAGAAGTATTAATGTGTATCATGTTGATTTTCGTATTGTTTCTCGATTTTGATTAAAGATGCTCTATGATTAATAATATCATGCCCAAAATAATGATGCATAATGATCATGCTTAATAAGTTTATATTTCAAAAATTATGCATGATGATTTTTGTGATTTATGGATTATCGATCTTTGCCGTAGTGAAAGTTCTTTTTCAATTTTAAATATTAATGCATGTTTTTATTTGGCATAAATGAAAAAGGGGCATGCTTACATGAAATCAATCATATAAATTGAAGCAGTAAAATGAATACAGCTTTCTCCTTGAAAATTTTCTTTTTCTCTACTTCATCCGTTTTCAAAAAGGAGAGATTAACAAATCTATCTATATTTTTTTATGAATCTCTTGAAAATGATTTCAATGTGACGATTTGAATTTGAATAAGTTTTATCTTGATTTTTCAAGATTTATAACATGAAATATTTTATGAATCAAGATCTCTTATTTGATCTCTTATGTTTCTCTTTGTCATTTACTAAAGAGAAAAATAATTCAATTCATGATCTTGATTTCTCGATATTTGATACTTAAAATCTTTCTATGAATGAAAATCATTTTCTCCTTATTTCTTTTTGCTATATACTATCTAAATGAATCATGATTTTTCAAAATTATAATTTTTATGATTCATAATGAATTAAGAGATTTTATATGCATGAATTAAGATCTTGTTCTCCTACAAGATTAAATGAATTTTATCTATATCATGATCTCTTAATAATTCTTTTCGTTAATTATTTAAGAGGAGATTTTTTAAAATGAATCATGGTTTCTCTTGATTTCTCGAATTTTAGACTTGATCTTTCATTTTTTATGATTGAAATAATGATTGAAATATTGATGTAATTATGAATGATGATTTGATATTATGCATGCAATACTTTAACTTATGATAATGATGCATGCAATGATGAAATATTCATGATGAAAAATTGTTTTGATATTCATGACTTGATTTTTCATCTTTGTTATTTATCCTTTGTCATGATTTAAAAATTATTATAAAGAGAAAAGAATTACAAAATCGTATTTCTTCCCTTCTTTTTGACAATGACAAAGGGGGAGAAAGAACAAGCTATGCTTGTTCTAAAATTATGTAAAATTTGCTACCTTGCATGGGGCAAAATGTGTTAGCTTGCTTAATATAAAACTTGCCATCTTACTAGCTTGCATATCCAAAAATTTCTAGATTGCCCAACTCAAAAGAGAAGCAAGAATTACTAAACTTGCACATATGGCAAAATTTACAAACTTGCAAAACTCAAATATTTGCTAGCTTGCATGATGATAAAACTGAAGATTATATTTATAATGCAATGATTTGAACTGTAATATGTCCTAAACACTTGATAGTTGAACTTCTTCTTTTTGTTGATAACAAAGGGGGAAAAGTATGATAATGTTACGCATAAGTTTATGATAATATGTTGTTTGGATTTTTGAATCCAAGAATTCTATCAATATGACATATTGATAGGCGGAGTTAAAGTTAACTCCGTCATCAATTAGTTGTCATCATAAAAAATGGTGAGATTATTGAATCTCGGGTTTTGATGATGAAACCAAATGATAGTGTTTATGATTTGATATGTGTTTTGAGTGACGCAGGATGCTTCGATCAGGGAGAAATAATTAAAGCATGAAGAATCATGTTAGGCTAGAGAAAAACATGTCAGAAGATTGGACATCGAGTCGAAGGATCGGTTGACGTATCGACAAAAGGCTTCGGGCTATGAGTTCGAGCATCGAGCCAAGAAGAGTGGATATTGTGCTAAGAAAATCGAAGTTGCAGAGGTCAACTAGTCGATTGGGCAATAGGCCGCAAGAGAGGACGATGTGTCGAACAATCGAACGAGGCTTCGATGAACCAATGACATGCCGGACAACATCTGATTAGCTTAGTATTAATTATCTAGATCGAAGTAGGTTTTATGTGTGTAGGATTAACTACGATAGCAAGGCATAAAGCAATATGAAGTCTCAGAGTCAATGATGCAATTTCGTTGGGAGTTCAAGAGTTCATCAGAAGTTCTATCGGAATTAACCAAGAAGTCCAGGAGCTTGCCAAAGAAGCTCGTCAAAACTCGCTAAGAAGATCGTCATAAAGTCCAAGAGCTTGCCGAGAGTCCACTGGAATATTGTCAAGAGATCGTCAGAAGTTCACCGAAAGATCACCGGAAGAAACCTAAACTTACTGACTTGTTTACCTTAGTAATTATTTTATATTTCGTAGTTAGCATATAATTGAGATTGAAATTGGGCCAACATGATTAGGGGCTAGTTGGGCCCATGTATGGACTGTGTTGGGCCCAATAAAAAGACCAAATAGTGACCCAACAAGTGGCACCGTCATGGCACAGTCTCCGAGTCTGTGTTAGGCAGTAGTACCGCTAGTCTGGGTGGTGGTATCGCCCAATGTCAATGCTGCAGGCGGTAGTACCGCCCACCACAAGCGATGATACTGCTAGGACCCGGGAAACCTGAGATGAGACATTTTTAGGCTTGAAGTTTGAATCAACTTGAAGCCTATAAATACCCCTCTCATCCTTGGTTAAACTACATACAACTGAGAGCAAAAGAGAAAAAAAACTTTGTTTTAATTGTGTGTGAACTCCTCTCAAAGTTCTTAGTGTTAGAATACTTTGAGAGAGAAGTGAGGGTGTAAGGGTTATCTTCTAAATCTACTAAAAGGAGAAAGAATTGTAAAAGGTGGTTGGTCTTCGCCTATTGAAGGGAGACCGATAGTGGATGCTGGTGGCCTTAACGGAAGAGGAATCGGTGGAGTGGATGTAGGTCACAACGACCAAACCACTATAAAAATCTTATTTGTGTTTCTTTTGTGCAATTTACCTTACTACAAACCTCCTTATTTGCTTATTGCTTTCAGTACGTTTACGAACACGCTTTCAAGTGAAGCATATTTCCGGGATCGGTTTTCAATGTACGAAAGAATTTTTCGAAACTGATGTTTTTATCCGCTGTACTAATTCACCACCCCCCCCTCTTAGTGCCGACTCGTTCCTAACACACCTAACCTAACTCTGGGTCATTAAATGGGCCGCCCAATGAGCATAAATCAATCCTAACTCAAGTCCAATAAGCCCCTAAATGAGTTAGCATAGTTACACCCGAAACAAACTTAATTACAACCTAAACTACTTCAATCAAGACACGACTTATTATAAGACAAGAGTACTATATTATCCGGTATATGATTGGTTCATCTGGTGCTTCATCCGAACCTTCGGCGTATTGCCCGATTAGCATGTTGACCTCCCGCAACATCTGATCTCCTTGGTGTAATATCCAATATTTTTGGCCTAATGCCCAAATCATGACATGAAGTCCTTCTACCGATATGTCCACCAATCCTTTAGCTCGATGTCCAATCTTCTAATTCTTCTACTTTAATCGATTTACCTTTCTATAATCGAAGTTAGTCCGGTATCACTCAAATGCTCATTAGATCATAACTTCATCATCAAAATCTGAGATTCAATAATCTCTCCCTTTTTTATGATAACAACCAATTGATGACGGAGTTTTAACTAAACTCCACCTATCTATACGACATATGAAAAGAAACTTTGAATTCAAAAAATCATAAGTATTTTATCATTGTATGCATCATGAGTATAGAATGAACCAATTGATCACATCATTGCATCCATCAAAAATCATGAGTATTTCATGCATAATTCCAAATCATCATAATTTCAAAGCATCAAAGTACATCATACCATGCATAATTCAAATTTCAAATTATCATAATAACTTCTCCCCCTTTGTCATCCATAGAAAAGAGAAAAGTACAACTAGTGAGTTTTTTAAATATCTATGCTAGCAATTTTTTAGATATGTAAGTTAGCAATTTTTGCTTCTCTCGAGATGTGCAAGTTTAGCAATTTTTGCTTCTCTTGAGATATGCAAAATACGAAGGGAATAATACAAAAGTGTAATTCTTTTCCCTTTACATCAATGTTTAAATCATCACATGAAATATATTAAGAAAAATCAATTTGGTAATGAGGTATATAATTCATGAATTCAAGAGAGTCAAATGAAATTCATGACATGAAAGATATTAATATCAAAGATTATGAAAGATCAAGTCATGAATACCAAAATATATGATTCATTTTGACAAATATACTCTTTAGTTAATAACGAAAAAAAATATTAGGAGATCAAATAGTAAATGATCTTTAAAGAAAATCTTAAGTCGTGAATTCCGAGAAATCAAAAATATATATTCTCTTTAGTAAATAGCAAAAAGAAACATAGGTGAATAAAATATCTTGATTCATATAGAATAAATCTCAAGTTATAAATATTGAGAAATCAAGATCATGATTTGGATAAAACTCATTTAAATCATCAAATCATTAAAATCACTTTCATACTTTAAGAGATTCATAAAAAAAAATAACATATATAGATTCATCACTAAGAATCTCTATGATGAAAACTTGATAAGCTTTAAAGATAACAAAATTTTTAAGAAAAAAATACATTCCTCTTTTCATTTTAATTTATGTGATTGATTTCATACAAGCATGCTCTTGTCTTTTATGCCAAATCCATTCATCATCATTTAAAATCGAAAAACAAGTTTCGTCATGACAATCATCAAGATCAATAGTATAACACATTAAAATATATTTAATCAAAATATTTATTACCAATAATTATAATTTAAATTATCTTTCTTTTATTATTATTATTTCAGCTAGTGAGCTTTGTAAAGTGTTTTAGATCTCTGATCATATGCCTTGAGCATTCATCGTTAAGATATCATTTTTGCTCCTAGCTTTCAATTGTAGACATGTTAACAAGAAAAATAGGTTTGTTCTATGTACCCATTTAACTTTGGGTCCTTCATGATTAGATTTACCTATCTTAACTTTTGGCATTAAGTCATTTATGATTCCTTTAGGAACCCAAACTAATTTATGCGAGCTATAATTTTTGAATGAACTTTTATAAGCAAAATTACCATGTCTATCACAAAAATTATACTTAACCTTATGGGGAATATATAATGTTAGTCCTTTAACAAAAGTAGTTGGTTTTTGTTAAATGTTACTCACAAAGTTGATTCCTTCCTTTTTTATAAATATGACCTTTTTGACAAGAATCATATTTAATGATTTATTATCAATTTTAAAATTCTAATATTTATTGTAGTAATACATTTTCCTTCTTAAGTGAATCTAACTCTTCTGCTTAATGCAAAGAGTTAACAAGCATTTATTATACTTATTTTTTAATTTATCAAATTTATTAAATATAGATGCATGATCTTTTTTTAGTAATTTATATTTCTTACCAACTAATTTAAAATCATCATATAAATTATTGAATGCATCAAGTAATTCATTATAAGATAAAGACATTTCGGATGAGTCATATACCTCGTTGTCGAGAGCCAATAAAGTGTAGTTTGTCGTCTCATTTTCATTAGTTGTTCTTCATCTTCCGATGTACTTAATTCGTCCCAAATCACCTTGAGTGTTTTCTTCTTCTTTTGAAGTGTAAGCATCTTCTTCTTTAGTTGTGGACATTCGCTTTTGAAGTGTCCTGACCTTTTGCATTCATAGCAAGTTATTGTATCCTTTTTAAGTTCGTCTTTGTTCTTAGTTTCTTGTTTTATGGATTTTTTGAATTTTCTTATGAGGAGTTCAAAGTCGTTATCATCGCTTGAGCTTTCGCTCGAGTAGTCTTCTTTTGTTCTAAATGTCATATTCTTTATGATCTTTGGAAGGTTGTTCTCATATTCATCATGTGTCATACAAGTCATTTCATAGATCATAAATGACCCTATAAGTTTTTTAAAAGAAAAAAAGTTCAAGTCCTTTCTTTCTTGAAAAATAGTTACTTTTGGATGTCAATTTTTATGAAGAGATCGTAAAATTTTATTAACAAGTTCAAGATTAGTAAAACTTTTACCAAGTGTTTTCAAACAATTGATAACATCCGTAAAACGTGTTAGGATCGGAGCGGCACTAAGAGGGGGCGGGGGGTGAATTAGTGCAGTGGATTAAAACGTTGATTTTGGAAAATCTTTCGTATAATAAAAACCGAACTCGGAAGTACTTAACTTGAAAGCGTGTTCGTAAAAGTGTGCAACAAAAGTAATGAAGAAGTAAAGCACATATGAATGTTTGCAGTAAGGTAAATAGCAATAACTAAATGCAAACCAGAGAACACACCAATTTTATAGTGGTTCGGTCAAATGACCTATATCCACTTGCGAAGCCTTCTTCGATGAGGCTCCCAACTTCCACTAGCAAATTACTTTGAAGGGGAAGGACAAATACCCCTCGTACAACCTTTTATAAGTGGTTCACTCTCTTACAAATTTTCAAGAGAAAAAAGGAGGTGAACACTCAAGCAATTGAAGATAAGACTTGCTAAAGACTTTGCAAAGGTTTTATCTCAATCTCTAAATTCTCAAAGGTTGTGATCTCAACTGAGAATTGAGGGGTATTTATAGGCCCTAAGAGGATTCCAATTTGGGCTCCAAATTTTGAATTCTCTTGGGTTTCCGAGACTGGCGGTGCCACCGCCGGACCTCTAGGGTGCTGGGCGGTGCCACCGCTCAGTCTAATGATGCCACCGCTCGGTTCTCGGGTTCTAGGTGGTGCCACCGCGTACACTATTTCAGCTCACTAGTTGGGCACTAAACTTGGCCCAAACCAGTCCGAACTCGGGCCCAATTAGCCCCTACTTGGGTTATAGGATTAACACCTAATCCTAACCCTAATTAACATGCTAACTACGAATTTAAAGACATTTCCTAAGCTATTACAAAGTCCGCAAGTCAAGACTTCTTCCGGCGAACTTTCGGCAGTCTTCCAATAAACTCTCGGAAACCATTCTGCGGACTCTCGACAAGCTCCTAGACTTCACGATTTGATCTTGGCGAGTTCCAACGAGCTTCTTCGGCAAGCTCCGATCTTTCTCGGTGAGCTCCGCGAACTTCCAACGAACTTTCCGACGAGCTTCCGAAAAACCCTTCGGCAAGCTCCCTACTCATTCTCGGCTAGTTCCGGCAGCATTCCCGACGAACCGTCGAACTTTCGTCGAACTCTCGAACTCACGCTTGACTCTGACACTTTGTTTCGCTTTATGTCTTCGTCGTTATCGTAGTTAATCCTGCACACACAAGCCAAAACTCTACTCCGATCTAGACAATTATTACAACGCAAATTGACATTCTATTGCCCGGCAGGTCATTGGTTGGCATTTCGTCTGATTCTTCAACGCATCGTTCTCTCTAGTGGCTTGTTGCCCAATTCGCGGTTGACCTCCGCAACCCCGATATCCTTGGCGCAATTCCGCTCTCCTTGGCCCGATGCCCGACGTCCGTAGCGTTCTGCTATCCAATATCCTGACGTGATCTCCTCCGGCGCAACGTCAATTCCTCCTGCTTTAATTGTCTCATCCTGATCGAAGCATCCTGCATCACTCAAAATGTAGATTAAATCATAAACACATATCAAGTGGTTTCATCAATAAAATATGAGATTCAACAATCTTCCCCTTTTTTATAATGACAACCACTTGATGACGGAGTTAACCTTAAATCTCAGAGTTTAAATAAACTCCCCCTATCAATATGGCTTATTGATAGAAACTCTTAGATTCAAGAATCCAAGCAACATGTCATCATAAACTTATGCATAACATGTCATGTCATCATACTTCTGCCCCTTTGTCATCAACAAAAAGGAGAAGTTCCTACTCTTATGTGTTTAGAGACAAAAAGTTTCATAGATTGCATGAAAAACATAGTATCAAATTTTATCATCATGCAATCTAGCAATTAAAGATGTGTAAGTTAACATGTTTGCTTTTCTTGAGATAACAACTAATTGCTTCTCTTTAGACTACAAGCTACCAATTTTTATGCATGTTTCAAGCTAGCAAATTTTTGCTTCCTTTGCAATATTTGAGCTAGCAATTTTGCTTCCGTAACAAGTTAGCATGTTTTGTATTTTGAGATAGGCAAGATAGCATATTTGCTTTTTTTGAGATAGCAACTCTTTTGAGATAGTGATCTTAGCAAATTTTACATCATACAAGGTAGCAATTTTTTATGATGTTTAAGATAGTAAGTTCTTTCTTCTCTTTTGAGAAGTGCTATTTTTGCTTCCTTTACAAAGTGCAAGCTAGCAAAGTGTTTGAAAAAGTGAGCAAGTTTTGCAACATACAAGCTAGTAAAAATTTCGAAAGTAAATACAAGATAGCTTTCTTGTTGAAGTGTGTAAGCTATCGATTCTTGCTTCCTATTGTAATGTGTAGGTTGCAAGTCTTGCTTCTTGAGATAGGCAAGATAGTGATGTTCAAGAAGACAACTTTTGCTTCTTGAAATAAGCAAGTTTGCAATCTTTGCTACTTAAGATACGCACAATCAAGTTTTTGCATCTTCTTGACTTGTGCAAGCTAGCTATCTCCCCCTTTATCATTGTCAAAAAGAAGGGAAGACCCTTTACATCAACTATGACAAAGGTAAATATCAATCTTATTTGTGCATCATCATATTTTCAAATTAGAATATGCACATTTTCAAAAACCTTATATTCATTCATGCATGATATTGAATAAATCGATCAACATTACGAGGATATCATACATGATACTAAAATTTTTAACTATTTGTCAACATTTTGATCATGATACCAAACATTCATCATTTAGAGTATTCATGATACAAAACCTTAAATCAATATTTATAATAGATCATTTTCGCAACAACTCAGTATTTTAAATCATGATTTACATCATATGTAATACATCACATCATAATTAGAAAGCACAAGTATTGCATACATCATTGCAAATCATAAATGTTTCATATCATGATGGTATCAATTTGTCAAATTATATCCTACCATGCATGATCAAAACTTCTCTCCATTTGTATTTCATGCATAAATTCACTTCATCACATTAGGAGTATCAAGAGGAATTAATTGGGTGATGAGATAAATATTTCACGAATACATGGAATTGTATAAAAATTTATATCATAAGTGTTTCATACATTCATATCATCTTATGAAGGAATATAAACAAAAATTAGTGTTGAGATATTACTTAATGAATACAATAAAATTCATATAGCATATCATGGTTTATTAAAATTAGTCTTTCTTTTGGTTAATAGCAAAAAGAATAGTAGGAGAGCAAGATCTCAATTTATGCACATCAAATATTCAATCATCAAAATCACGATTCATCTAGAAAATTCTCCTCTTTAAATATTCAAAGAGAGAATCATGATGAACATTCTTGCTTTACATAATGTTTCTAAACATAATTATCCAGATCATGAATACTAAAAGACTATGAAACATTTCGAGAAATCTCCTTTTAAATAGAAAACAATCTTGATTCATAAATGATTTCATGTTATAAATTTCAAGAGATCAAGATCGTGATTTCGATAAAAATTTATTCAAATTTAAATCATCAAAATCATTATCAAAATCCAAGAGATTCACAAAGATGATACAAATGGATTCATCAAAATCAATAAGATTGAGCAAACTAATTTTCAAGAATGTTTTCCTCTTTTCGATTGTTTCAAAACATATGATTTTGTTTCATTTATGCCAAATAAAAACATGTATCATGTTTAAAACCGAAAGAGTAAGATTTATTACAACAAAGATCAATAAGGTACTTTCATTATGGTAAAAATCAATAATCCATAAATCGTAAGATTCATCATGCATAATTTCGAAATTTATTAAGCATGATCAATATGCATGACACTAAAACATGGTTTCAAAATGTTTAATATTTTTATTACACAATTTCATCATTATGCATCATTATATATAACTTTACAATGTCAAATCATAGTATTAAAATATTAATATTTTCATTACAAGTTTAAGCATCATTAAGTATACAATTGTCAAGCATGACACTTCACTATTTCATATAAGCAAGCCTATTTCATTTATGTCAAATCAAAACATACATCATTTTTTAAAGCCACTTTTATGTCAAATAAAAAAATGCATCATTATGCATTACTTCAAATCAAACATGATTTCATTTATTTTCAAAATATTTATCAAGATAGAACATATAAGCCAAAGAAACTATTAAACATAAAGCATATTCATCAATGATGGTTTCATTGAGTATAAAGTATTTTCAACCAAAATCATTTGTTATTTATTATAGTCATACTTTTTTCTTTTTAGATGAATCTATCTTTTCATGCTTAATTTGCATACAAAAGTCGTGCATCATTTTCGAAGGTAACTTTCGTTATGGTATAAATCGATAATCCATAAATCGTAAAAGCTCATTATGAAAATCATCAATAATCAATAAACTATAAATTACCCAAAACTCATCATCATCATGCATAGCTTCAAAAAATAAATTTATTAGGCTTGATATCATATTTCATAAGGCATTTTTAATCAAAATCATTTTGTTTATCATAAACATACAATTTTCATGATTATTTTCAAAATTACTAGAATGATAAGAATGATTTCTATTTTTTTTATTTTCATGTAATTTTAAAGAAAATTAATCCTAAATTAAATTAAAAATAACTCATGAAAAGTATTATGTAATTTCAAAATAATTCAAGAGAGTTGAGTTACTTACCTTGTTGTCTAAGCTCGTCAATGCCCAATTCGTCGTTTCACCTTTGGAAGTTTTTGATTCATTCTTGGTTACCTTCCTCTTCTTTGGCCTCTTCCTCCGTTCAAGTTCATTGTTTATTTTAGATTATTGTTTAATAAACTTATTAAGATTTAGTGTTCGAAGTTCAACTTCATCATTGTCCTCATCACTTGAGTCATCAATCAAGTGGTATTCATTTGTTCGGAGTTTCAAATCCTTCCTGTTCTTTGGAAGGTGATTTTGTTTATCATGTGTATTGTGCACCATTTCATATGTCATCAACGAACCAATTAGTTCTTCAAGTGAAAAAATATTTAAATCTTTTGTTTCTTATATTACGGTTATTTTAGGATCCCACCTTTTTGGAAGGGATCTTAAGATCTTGCTTACAAGATCAAAATTTGAAAAAAATTTACCAAAAACTCTTAGATTATTGACGACATCCGTGAAACGGGTGTACATGTCGCCTATAATCTCACTTGGTTGCATTCGAAAAAGCTCAAAATCATGCAATAAAATGTTAACTTTTGAGTCTTTGACTCAACTAGTTCCCTCGTGCATGATTTCAAGTGTTCGCCAAATATCAAAAGCTATTTCGAATGTAGAAATCTGATTGAACTCATTTTTGTCCAAAGCGCAAAATAAGGTATTCATAGCCTTTACGTTTAAATAAAACATCTTCTTCAAATCATTCAAATGTGTCATCGGAAGAGAAGACATTTCAAATCCATTTTCGACTATATGCTATAAATTCAAATCCAAAGATAGTAAGAAAACTCTCATTCGAGTTTTCCAATAAGTATAGTCCGTCCCATTGAAAAAGGGAGGATGAATGAGAGAGTGACCCTCTTGAAAGCCATAAAGAACCATTTCTATTTGAGTGTTAAACCAAAGTAGAAAATCATGGCTATGATACCAATTGTTAGCATCGGAGCGGCACTAAGAGGGGGCGGTGAATTAGTGTAGTGGATTAAAACATCGATTTTGGAAAATCTTTCGTATGATAAAAACCGAACTCGGAAGTGCTTAACTTGAAAGCGTGTTCGTAAAGGTGTGCAGTAAAAATAATGAGGAAGTAAAGCACATATGAAGATTTATAGTAAAGTAAATAGCAATAACTAAATGCAAACCAAAGAACACACCAATTTTATAGTGGTTCGGTCAAATGACCTACATCCACTTGCGAAGCCTTCTTCGATGAGGCTCCCAACTTCCACTAGCAAATTGCTTTGAAAGAGAATGACAAATACCCCTCTTACAACCTTTTACAAGTAGTTCACTCTCTTACAAATTTTCAAAAAGAAAGAAAGAGGTGAACACTCAAGCAATTGAAGATAAGACTTGCTAAAAACTTTGCTAAGGCTTTATCTCAATCTCTAACTTCTCAAAGGTTGTGATCTCAGCTGAGAATTGAGGGGTATTTATAGGCCCCAAGAGGATTCAAATTTAGGCTTCAAATTTTGAATTCTCTTGGGTTTCCGAGACTGGCGGTGCCACCGCCTGTCGGTGGCGATGCCACTGCCTGTCAGTGTCTGACACTGACAGTGTACTGGCGGTGCCATCGTCGGACCTCTCGGGTGCTGGGCGGTGCCACCACTCAGTCCAGCGGTGCCACCGCTCGGTTCTCGGGTTCTAGGCAGTGCCACCGCCTATACTATTTCAGCTCATTGGTTGGGATCCAAACTTGGCCTAAACCAGTCCGAACTCGGGCCCAATTGGCCCCTACTTGGGTTATATGATTAACACCTAATCCTAACCCGAATTAACGTGCTAATTATGAATTTAAAGACATTTCCTAAGCTATTACAAAGTCCGCAAGTCAAGACTTCTTTTGGCGAGCTTCCGTCGAACTTTCGACAATCGTCTGATAAACTCTCGGAAACCATTCTGCGGACTCCTTGCAAGCTCCTAGACTTCATGATTTGATCTTGGCGAGTTCCAATGAGCTTCTTCGGCAAGCTTCGATCTTTCTCAGTGAGCTCTGCAAACTTCGAACAAACTTTCCGACGAGCTTCGGAAAAACCCTTCGGCAAGCTCCCTACTCATTCTCGGCTAGTTCCGGCAGCATTCTCGACGAACCTTCGGACTTCCGTCGAACTCTCGAACTCGTAACGAATCCTTCGTGCTTGACTCTGACACTTTGTTTCGCTTTATGTCTTTGTCGTTAACGTAGTTAATCCTGCACACACAAGTCAAAACTCTACTCCGATCTAGACAATTATTACAACGCAAATTGACATTCTGTTGCCCGGCACGTCATTGGTTGGCACTTCGTCCGATTCTTTAACGCATCGTCCTCTCTTGCGGCTTGTTGCCCAATCGGCGGTTGACCTCCGCAACCCCGATATCCTTGGCGTAATTTCGCTCTTCTTGGCCCAATGCCCGACGTCCGAAGCGTTCTGTCGTCCAATATCCTAACGTGATCTCCTCCGGCACAACGTCAATTCCTCCTGCTTTAATTGTCTCATCCTGATCGAAGCATCCTGTATCACTCAAAATGTAGATTAAATCATAAACACATATCAAGTGGTTTCATCAACAAAATATGAGATTCAACAATCTTCCCCTTTTTTATAATGACAACCACTTGATGACGGAGTTAACCTTAACTCCCGGAGTTTAAACAAACTCCCCCTATTAATATGGCTTATTGATAGAAACTATTGGATTCAAGAATCCAAGCAACATGTCATTATAAACTTATGCATAGCATGTCATGTCATCATACTTCTCCCCTTTTGTCATCAACAAAAAGGAGAAGTTTCTACTCTTATGTGTTTAGAGATAAAAAGTTCCATACATTGCATGAAAAACATATTATCAAATTTTATCATCATGCAATCTAGCAATTAAAGATGTATAAGTTTAGCATGTTCGCTTTTCTTGAGATAACAACTAATTGCTTCTCTTTAGACTACAAGCTAGCAATTTTCATGATATGCAAGTTTCAAGCTAGCAAATTTTTGCTTCCTTTGCAATGTTTGAGCTAGCAATTTTGCTTCCGTAACAAGTTAGCATGTTTTGTATTTTGAGATAGGCAAGATAGCACCTTTGCTTTTTTTGAGATAGCAACTCTTTTGAGATAGTGATATTAGCAAATTTTACCTCATACAAGGTAGCAAATTTTTGTGATGTTTAAGATAGTAAGTTTTTTCTTCTCTTTTTGAGAAGTGCTATTTTTGTTTCCTTAAAAAAGTGCAAGCTAGCAAAGTGTTTGAAAAAGTGAGCAAGTTTTGCAACATACAAGCTAGTAAAAATTTCGAAAGTAAATACAAGATAGCTTTCTTGTTGAAGTGTGTAAGCTATCGATTCTTGCTTCCTATTGTAATGTGCAAGTTGCAAGTCTTGCTTCTTAAGATAGGCAAGATAGTGATGTTCAAGAAGACAACTTTTGCTTCTTGAAATAAGCAAGTTAGCAATCTTTGCTATTTAAGATAGGCAAAATAGCAATTAAGTTTTTGCATCTTCTTGACTTGTGCAAGCTAGCTATCTCCCCCTCTATCATTGTCAAAAAGAAGGGAAGACTCTTTACAACAATTATGACAAAGGTAAGTATCAATCTTATTTGTGCATCGTCATATTTTCAAATTAGAATATGCACTTTTTCAAAAACCTTATATTCATTCATGCATGATATTGAATAAATCGATCAACATTATGAGGATATCATACATGATACTAAAATTTTTAAATATTTGTCAACATTTTGATCATGATACCAAACATTCATCATTTAGAGTATTCATGATACAAAACCTTAAATCAATATTTATAATACATCATTTTCGCAATAACTCATAGTATTTTAAATCATGATTTACATCATATGTAATATATCACATCATAATTAGAAAGCACAAGTATTGCATACATCATTGCAAATCATAAATGTTTCATATCATGATGGTATTAATTTGTCAAATTATATCCTACCATGCATGATCAAAACTTCTCTCCATTTGTATTTCATGCATAATTTCACTTCATCACATTAGGAGTATCAAGAGGAATTAATTGGGTGATGAGATAAATATTTCACGAATACATGGAATTATATAAAAAATCATATCATAAGTGTTTCATACATTCATATCATCACATGAAGGAATATAAACAAAAATTAGTGATGAGATATTACTTCATGAATATAATAAAATTCATATAGCATTTCATGGTTTATTAGAATTAGTCTTCCTTTTGGTGAATAGCAAAAAGAATAGTAGGAGAGCAAGATCTCAATTTATGCACATCAAATATTCAATCATCAAAATCACGATTCGTCTAGAAAATTCTCCTCTTTAAATATTCAAAGAGAGAATCATGATGAACATTCTTGGTTTACATAATGTTTCAAAACATAATTATCAAGATCATGAATACTAAAAGACTATGAAACATTTCGACAAATCTCCTTTTAAATAGAAAACAATCTTGATTCATAAAGGATTTCATGTTATAAATTTCAAGAGATCAAGATCGTGATTTCGATAAAAAATTATTCAAATTTAAATCATCAAAATCATTATCAAAATCCAAGAGATTCACAAAGATGATACAAATGGATTCATCAAAATCAATAAGATTGAGCAAAATAATTTTCAAGAATGTTTTCCTCTTTTCGATTGTTTCAAAACATATGATTTTGTTTCATTTATGCCAAATAAAAACATGTATCATGTTTAAAACCGAAAGAGTAAGATTTATTACAACAAAGATCAATAAGGTACTTTCATTATGGTAAAAATCAATAATCCATAGATCGTAAGATTCATCATGCATAATTTCAAAATTTATTAAGCATGATCAATATGCATGACACTAAAACATAGTTTAAAAATGTTTAATATTTTTATTACACAATTTCATCATTATGCATTGTTATATATAATTTTACAATATCAAATCATAGTATTAAAATATTAATATTTTCATTACAACTTTATGCATAATTAAGTATACAATTGTCATATAAGCAAGCCTATTACATTATGCATCATTACTACTTTATTACACTTCACTATTTCATATAAGCATGCCTATTTCATTTATGTCAAATCAAAACATACATCATTTTTTAAAGCCACTTTTATGTCAAATAAAAAAATGCATCATTATGCATTACTTCAAATCATTAAGTATATAATTGTCAAGCATGACACTTCACTATTTCATATAAGCATGCCTATTTCATTTATGTCAAATCAAAACATACATCATTTTTTAAAGCCACTTTTATGTCGAATCAAAAAATACATCATTAAGCATGATCATTATCAATTACTTCAAATCAAACATGATTTCATTTATTTTCAAAATATTTATCAAGATAGAGCATATAAGCCAAAGAAACTATTAAACATAAAGTATATTCATCAATGATGGTTTCATTGAGTATAAAGTATTTTCAATCCAAATCATTTGTTATTTTTTGTAGTCATACATTTTTCTTTTTAGATGAATCTATCTTTTCATGCTTAGTTTGCATACAAAAGTCGTGCATCATTTTCGAAACAACTTTCATCATGGTATAAATCGATAATCCATAAATCGTAAAAGATCATTATGGAAATCATCAATAATCAATAAACTATAAATTACCCAAAACTCATCATCATCTTTCATAGCTTCAAAAAATAAATTTATTAGGCATGATATCATATTTCATAAGGCATTTTTAATCAAAATCATTTTGTTTATCGTAAACATTAAATTTTCATGATTATTTTCAAAATTACTAGAATGATAAGCATGATTTCTAATTTTTTTTATTTTCATGTAATTTTTAAGAAAATTAATCCTAAATTAAATTAAAAATAACTCATTAAAGTATTATGTAATTTCAAAATAATTCAAGAGAGTTGAGTTACTTACCTTGTAGTCGAAGCTCATCAATGCCCTATTCGTCGTTTCACCTTTGAAAGATTTTGATTCATCCTTGACTTCCTCTTCTTTGGCCTCGTCCTCCGTTCAAGTTCATTGTTTATTTTAGATTTTTGTTTAATAAACTTATTAAGATTTAGTGTTCGAAGTTCAAGTTCATCATTGTCCTCATCACTTGAGTCATCGCTCAAGTGGTATTCATTTGTTCGGAGTTTCAAATCCTTCCTGTTCTTTGGAAGGTGATTTTGTTCATCATGTGTATTGTGCACCATTTCATATGTCATCAACGAACCAATTAGTTCTTCAAGTGAAAAAATATTTAAATCTTTTGTTTCTTGTATTACTGTTATTTTAGGATCCCATATTTTTGGAAGGGATCTTAAGATCTTGCTTATAAGATCAAAATTTAAAAAAGATTTACCAAGAACTCTTAGATTATTGATGACATCCGTGAAACGGGTGTACATGTCGCCTATAATCTCACTTGGTTGCATTCGAAAAAGCTCAAAATCATGCAATAAAATGTTAACTTTCGAGTCTTTGACTCTACTAGTTCCCTCGTGCGTGATTTCAAGTGTTCGCCAAATATCAAAAGTCGTTTCGCATGTAGAAATCCGATTGAACTCATTTTTGTCCAAAGTGCAAAATAAGGCATTCATAGCCTTTGCGTTTAAAGAAAACATCTTCTTCTCCAAATCATTCCAATGGTTCATTGGAAGAGAAGACATTTCAAATCCATTTTCGACTATGTGCATAAATTGAAATCCAAAGAAAGTAAGAAAACTCGAATTCGAGTTTTCCAATAAGTGTAGTTCGTCCCATTGAAAAAAGGAGGACGAATGAGAGAGTGACTCTCTTGAAAGCCGTAAAGAACCATTTCTATTTGGGTGTTAAACCAAAATAGAAAATCGTGGCTCTGACACCAATTGTTAGGATCAGAGCGGCACTAGGGGGGGGGGTGAATTAGTGCAATGGATTAAAACATCGATTTTAGAAAATCTTTCGTATGATAAAAACCGAACTCGGAAGTGCTTAACTTGAAAGCGTGTTCGTAAAGGTGTGCAGCAAAAGTAACGAGGAAGTAAAGCACATATGAAGATTTGCAGTAAGGTAAATAGCAATAACTAAATACAAACCAGAGAACACACTAATTTTATAGTGGTTCGGTCAAATGACCTACATCCACTTGCGAAGCCTTCTTCCATGAGGCTCCCAACTTCCACTAGCAAATCACTTTGAAAGGGAAGGACAAATACCCCTCTTACAACTTTTTACAAGTGGTTCACTCTCTTACAAATTTTCAAAAAGAAAGAAGGAGGTGAATACTCAAGCAATTGAAGATAAGACTTGCTAAAAACTTTGCTAAGGCTTTATCTCAATCTCTAACTTCTCAAAGGTTGTGATCTCAGTTGAGAATTGAGGGATATTTATAGGCTCCAAGAGTATTCAAATTTAGGCTCCAAATTTTGAATTCTCTTATGTTTCCGAGACTGGCGTTGCCACCGCCTGTCGGTGTCTGACATTGACAGTATACTAGTGGTGCCACCGTCGGACCTCTCGGGTGCTGGGCGGTGCCACCGCTCGGTTCTCGGGTTCTAGGCAGTGCCACCGCCTACACTATTTCAGCTCATTGGTTTGGATCCAAACTTGGCCCAAACTAGTACGAACTCAAGCCCAATTAGCCCCTACTTGGGTTATAGGATTAACACCTAATCCTAACCCTAATTAACATGCTAACTATGAATTTAAAGACATTTTCTAAGCTATTACAAAGTTTGCAAGTCAAGACTTCTTCTGTCGAGCTTCCGGCGAACTTTCGACAGTCTTCCAATAAACTCTCGGAAACCATTCTGCGGACTCTTGGCAAGCTCCTAGACTTCACGATTTGATCTTGGCGAGTTCCAACGAGCTTCTTCAGCAAGCTCCGATCTTTCTCGGTGAGCTCCACGAACTTCCAACGAACTTTCCGATGAGCTTCCGAAAAACCCTTCGGCAAGCTCCCTACTCATTCTCGGCTAGTTCCGGCAGTATTCCCAACGAACCTTCGGACTTCCGTCGAACTCTCGAACTCGCAACGAATCCTTCGCGCTTTACTCTGACACTTTGTTTCGCTTTATGTCTTCGTCGTTATCGTAGTTAATCCTGCACACACAAGCCAAAACTCTACTCCGATCTAGACAATTATTACAACGCAAATTGACATTCTGTTGCCCGGCATGTCATTGGTTGGCACTTTGTCTGATTCTTCAATGCATTGTCCTCTCTTACGGCTTGTTGCCCAATCGACGGTTGACCTCCGCAACCCCGATATCTTTGACGCAATTCCGCTCTCCTTGGCCCGATGCCCGACGTCCTAAGCATTCTACCGTCCAATATCCTGACGTGATCTCCTTCAATGCAATGTCAATTCCTCCTGCTTTAATTGTCTCATCCTGATCGAAGCATCCTACATCACTCAAAACGCAGATTAAATCATAAACACATATCAAGTGGTTTCATCATCAAAATACGAGATTAAACAAAACGGGTGTACATGTCACCAATGGTTTTACTTGGCTTCATATAAAATAATTCAAAACTATACATCAAAAGATTGATCTTAGATTCTTTAACTCTACTTATGCCTTCATGTGTAATTTCAAGAGTGTGTCAAATTTCATGTATAGTTTTACAAGTCGAAATATGATTAAACTCATTTTTGTCCGAAGTACAAAACAAAGCATTAATAACTTTAGCATTTAACGAAAACGATTTTTTCTCAAAATCATTCTATTCATTCATAGGTTTAGAGGGTGTTTGAAAACCAACTTCAACGACATTTCATAAATTGAAATACAAAGAAAGTGAAAAAACTCTTATTTGTGTTTTTCAATATGTATAGTCTATCCCATTGAATATAGGATGATGAGTGATGGAGTGACCCTTTTAAATGTCGACAAAAGTCATTTAATCTCTCTTGGGTATTAAACTAATCGAGAGAAACTTGGCTCTGGTACTAACTGTTATGACTATAAACGACACTAAGAGGGGGGGGTGAATTAATACTTTCGTAAAATTTCAATGATTTAGAAAACTCAGTTCGATAAAGCTTGTATCAAAAAGTATTTAAACTTAGAGAGAATTGAGAATAGTAGACAATTAAATCAATAATGGTAATGAAAAGAATAAAGGAAATACAAACTGATTTATAGTGGTTCGATTGTTTCGACATACGTCCACTCCTGATTCCTCTTCATTCGAAACCATCAGCTTTCACTATTAATCTTCATTCAACAAGCAAAGATTAACTACCCTCTTTACAACTCTTTCTCTTTTACACAGGATTAGGAGAGAACCTTCACACCTATCTTTTACAGGAGACCTCGCTCCTCCCTTAGAAAACTTCTAACTCTAAGAGGAAGAGACTCTAAACTTTAAAAGAGATTATAATATTTTTTTCCTCAATGATTCTTTCTCCCTTTCTACTCTATTTATTATTATTCCAAGCAGGAATTGGTGGGTTATATATAGACCCTAAATAGCTTCAAAAAGGAGCTAAAAAGGTTCTCATCCTAGGTTTTCAGGTCTGGCAATACCACCGCCAGTATTGGGCGGTACCACCACCTACAACCCTAACAAGGTCTTTCAGAAAATATATACTTCATACATTGTAGCTCATAAGTGGTTCCACCACTTGACCTAGCGGTCCCATCGCCTGACCTAACTATGGGTCACTAAATGAGCCTCCCAATAAGCCCAAATCAACCTCGACTCAAGCCCAATAGGCCCCTGATTGAGTTAGCATAATTATACCTGAAACTAACTCAATTACAACCTAAACTACTTCGATTAAGACATGATCGATTATAAGACAAGAATCCTATGTTATCCGACATGTCATTGGTTCATCCAATGCTTTGTCTGAACCTTCGACACATCGTCCTCTCCTTCGATGTATTGCCCGATCGGCATGTTGACCTCCTGTAACATCTAATCTCCTTGGCGCAATGTCCGATCTTTTTGGCTCGATGCCCGAACTCATGGCACAAGTCCTTCTACCAACATGTCAATTGATCCTCTAGCCTAACGTCCAATCTTCTGACATCATCCATTCCGGCCCAACGTTTGATTCTTCTGCTTCAACCAATTTGTCTTTTCATGATCAAAGTTAGTCCTGCGTCACTCAAATGCTCAATAGATCATAACTTCATCAATTGATTTCATCATCAAAATCTGATATTCAATAACACTAACGTGTGATAGTTGGACAACACCAATAAGAATAAGTATCATCAATTTTTTTTGTGCATTGCAACATATCAATGATTTTTCATAAGTCAATTAATACTTATGACAAGATTCAAGATGCAAACTATAATAAAAATCTAATAGATACTATAGTAGAGGATATCGGACTATAGTACATTGTTCAAATAGTTATCAACAATGGAGCCAATTTTAAGAAGGTCAATTTATAATTTATGAAAAAAAATTATTTTGGACTCCATGTGTAGCTCATTACATAGATATAATACTGAAAAATATTGGTGACCTACCATCAGACAACAAGTGTATAGCTCATGCATAGTCAATCATAAAGTTTATATATAATCCTTATTAGATCCACTCTTTGATGCAAAAGTATACAAATGATGCGATACTTCGATTTAGAGTCACTCGATTTATTACAAATTTTATTACCTTAAAGTCACTACAATAATGGTCTGATTTTAGATGTAAGGCCTTAAGGCAATAGTCACCTCACAAGAATGATCTAATTTCAAAATTTTAAGATTAAGTGATGAAAAAAAGATAAAAAAGAATATTCTTTCTTCAAGATTTTAGAATATCATAAATAAAATTATAACAAGAGTGGAACCGATTTTTGTTGTCCTCCGTAAGATCGACATGGACAAGTATCCCCAAATGTCTTATCTTATATATATGCTGATTATAACCAAATAAGGTCAAGAAAGCCTTCACAGATTATTTTAAGGTCGATCAATACTTATAGATTATTGATTATAGGATTGAAGTTCATATGAACCAACACATCCATAATTCAAATAAATTCATATTCAATGTAATTTAATTCATAATTTTTTAATATTTAAAAGTATTTTACAAATAAAATTATTTGTCTTACAATGTATTATCTAAATCTAACCATTCAATTTTAGTATTGTCTTGGAACGTTATTAGATTTATTGTTGACACTAAGAAATATTATATAGTGGCTTTTGTCGAACACTTCCTATACAACCAATGCTATTATGGAAGGTTGACTATTTCAAGAAATAATTAGTTTATTGTTTAACATTATAACTGTATTGTGTTATTATAATATGGATAGAAAAAGTTATTCATACATTGATTATAAATTATATTTTACTTTAATTATTAGTTATACTAAATAAAGTCCTATATATATCTTTATGTAATCGAGTAGTAGTTACAATTTAAAGAAGATACACCAAATTTAGAGATGATTGTCATCCATGTACTTTCACATTTGATGATACTTAGTGGTTATGAATATAATTGGCCAACGTTCGTATTAATTTACACAAAAGTCGACAACATATGGCTAAGATATATTCACTATAACATATGGCTAAGATTATGGTGTTCCGAGTTGGACAAGGAGCTAGAGGAACCAAAAATTGATCCCTTCCATCTCCAATACTACAATAAAGATTTAAAACCAATGTTAGAGTGGGTTAAAGCAATGAAAAACCAATATGATCCTCTATTTGATGAGATAAAAAATCCTTCACGTTCTTCGTGTTTTATCACCATGATAATAAAAGATGAGGAAACATATCTCTAGTAGGAAGAAGATTCCCCTTGGTTAGATTGTGGTGAAAGGAGCCAAATAATATTGAGTTATATTTCTTAAGGAAATAGAAACACCTAACCATCATAGTTATTTGCCTAACTTGCAATGGCAAAAGCAAAGGGGAAGACAATAGATAGCGATGCCTCAATTGAGGATGGCAACGATATCGGAGAGTCGATAGTCTCATCTACACATCTTGAGGGTAGTTGCATAGACCATGGAGTAGTATTTTAATCTGCCACCCAAGATTCAATTAATGAAGCTCGATAATGTACTAGTTAAGTTTATACACAAAAGAGAAAGGGAAAGATAATGAATGATTTTAAGTAAATGTGATAGAGCCTACATGACGTAGACACAGAACAAAGCTCATCATATTTATAGTCATCATATTATGAAGAATCTTATAGGCAATAGTAGTATGGTGATAGTTAATTATTTTTTTTTAGTAATAGTATGGTGAATGATGTTATTCATGCTCCACACTAATACATATCATAATCGCCCTTGCCTCATTAGTTATCTTGGACACATGTGGATTATGATAATCAGATTACAATTATTACTATATTGATGCACCAATGACATATGATACAACGATATACTATGTCATGGGATCAATTTTATGATTGAGTCCAATAAATATATCAAATTGATATATAGATATATAGGATTGAGAACCTTGATCTACCGTTCGTAGAGTCACATCATTCTTTTTTATGATAAAACCAAATATGTTTATTAATTGATTACTTTGTGACTCTACCATTCGTAATGATGTACCATAATGATCGAGGTTACTTTGTGAGTCTGAAATGTGATAAAACCTTGATCTACGATAAATCATTATTTTGTAAATAATTTAATATCAATGGAAGGACAATATGAAATGTACCATAAAACTATTTCTGAAAGTCCTAAAAAGATATATCATTATTCTTTCCTAATTTAAATTACTTTTCCCAAAATTATGCTAAATTTATATTTATTTCTAACTTAAAAATATTAATCTAATTTTCTTTTATTTTTAAATTTTTTTTTGTTTTATGTTTGGTATTTTTTTTTTTTACCGTTGATACATCCTATCGTACCAACTATGATAAGTTGGTATGGATTAATTAATACATATCAATAAGGTGAATCTTGATATGTGTTTCATATATCATGTAATTAAAACACTTGAACACTAACCAAAATATTGCAGCGCTAACCAAAGCACTATAATATATAACCAAAATATTATTGTATCATGTAACCAAAACAATATAACGATATTGTAAAATATTGTAACATGCTTGGATAGACTCCTGACGTTATATAATGAATCGAGCAAAAGGATTCCAGATTAAGTCATAACCTCATAATCAGTTACAAAATTATTCGGCAAAAACCTAATTTCTATTACACCTAGGTTCTAATATCTATGAAATCATATTAAGCTAGGGCAAAATTGAATACTACCTTTACGAAAACATAGGTCAAAAAAGAAAGAGCTCAAACAAAATGGAAATAAAAGAAACAATCGTAAGGTAAAAATAATATGAAAAGACAAGCAATACCTGATACAGTGTAGCACATGGGAAGAGGAACACAAATAGCTGACAAGAGAGGAGACTATTTATGAGAGAAAAGATGATCGATGGGAGATAGATCGACGAGTATTTGACGACTAACAAGGGAGAAAACCAAACCCTAACGGGAGAGAAAATAGCCGATGAGAGTATGTTAGGGTGCGAGAGGTCTGGAAATAAAAGACGGGAGGAGAGATCGGCAAAAGTCATCGGAAACAACGAACGACAAAACAGGGAGAGTGGAGAGGCATGAGAGAATGGTGCATACATAGTACTTCAAAATTGGAATGCGAGGGAGATAAAAGGGCGAGGTCTAATTCAAATCAATCTGTGCAGGAGGAAGGATAGGTCTAAGTGGCATGGGCACTGCATTTAAGACTATTTCTGATGTTAGAGAAAAATTAAAGTATCAAACTTATGAAAACGGATATTATTCGAAAAAAATCCGAATTTTTTTTTTCTGAAACATCACCCAAGTTAATTCAGTTCATCACTTTGTGAGACGTCATTAAAGGTTTCCAAAATGAATACAAAATAATTATAACAAAAAAATCAGATAAGTTCTTGCACTGTATTCTTTCTCTTCAGTTCCAAGGCTTTAAAACTGCATTTACAATCTACAAAACTTGTGTCTACAAAACTTGAGCAACATAACTGAAGAATTATGAAATTTTAAATTATTTAGGTTACTATAGAAAACTTCTTAATTTTTGGTTTTATATATATACATACATATATATATATATATGCATACATATATATATATACATATATATACATACATATACATATATATATATATACATACATATATATATATACATATATATATATATATACATATATACATATATATATATATATATATATATATATATATATTTATATATATTTATATATAAATACATATATATATATATATATATATATATATATATATATATATGTATGTATGTATGTATGTATGTATGTATGTATGTATATGTATATGTATATATATGTATAGACTAAGAGAACAAGGAGTTAATATCTGTATTATCAAGTACTGAATGATATGAAATTTTCAGTTAGGTATGCTTCAAATATATCTTGATGCATTCATTTGAAAAAATATAAAATTTATAAGTTCATACACATTATAATGCAAAATTTTCATCCTGTAGAAATGCATGAAGTATTAGAAAAGAAATATATCATTTCTGTATACCACCTCGCAAAACCAGATGATTAGTAGTAATGATGAGATGAAATTTCAATGTAAGTCTACACCTGCAGCCCAATATTCATGGTGAAATAAATATCAGTAAAAGCAATATGCTCAATTAATTGGAATAAAAAAAATAGGCTGTGTTCTCTCTAAAGATCAGGTGTCCTTCAAAATCCATTTCATATTGCATAAAACACACTAGCTTTGCTTATCAACAACTAATCTCATGTGAGCACAATGCAAGGGCTAAAATCTCATCTGGGAATTGTCCTCGTTACCGTCATATAAAGCACAGAAACCAATGAAATGGAGAAACCTTGTGTATATGTTAAGATCAAGCAAAATTTGTCAATTGGTTACAATTTAGAACTAGTCAGGGCATAGCCTATATTGGATGAAGCATTTGTCATTCAACAGTTGCAGCAACAAGGTGCAAAATTCTTATTGTAAAAAGTCAGCTGCCCTAATAAAGCTAATTATATAATAAGTGGTGCATAACAACAATGAAGAGTGATGCTAATAACTAAAAATGGTTGCTGAATGGCTGACATGTTCTCCACATGGTGCACCTCAAAGTTCTCAAATTTGTAATTAGTATCTTTAACCCAACACTATCTGCGGGTACCTATCCTGTAGATGTATTTTATATTATTTCTGTTAAAGGGCATACTTGATCAGTCACCAGTTCTAACCGAAGAAATGATTACATAGTAAAACTGAAAGGATCAGTAACCAAAATGATTGGCAATGCAAGTCTCCTCGCCAACTCCCTTTAGGATGCTGGATATCAGGATGGTCATGTAAGTGGTTAAGACAGTAACTGAGCTTTTAGCTGCAAGCAGCAAACGAGAAAAAATAAATAAATAAATTGCAAGCGTTAGAAAAGAAAAGAAAAAACTACAAGCCACATTTATCTGTGCTGATTTACTCTGTCATATCACACTTCACTGCGTACCAAATGGATCGGTGTAGCCACTCAATGCAGGAGAATGTGAATGAAGATTCTGATAACTTATCTTCTCAGGTGTATCATTTTGCCCAGGAAGATAACAAGACTGAATATCAAGAGATGACAATGAATCGAGGGACTCCACCACCTCAATACCCTCAGATACAAGGCCATAAGCTTCTCAGTCAATCAAGATTTTTACTGGGACTATCTTGGTGTTGGTGGCATTTTCCTGCAGCAAAGCAGAGATTGAAAGTTGCAACGAAAAGAAAAGAGTAAATGATGGTTTTTCTTTACTCATATGGTTGAGATGACTAGAAGGGGTGGGGGGCTTTGATTATTGTCACATACCTTTATTTTCATCTGTAACTTCTGGAGCAGTTCTTAGCGGTTTCTGGCACATGATGGTATCTTGAAAATTTAGAAGGGTGTATTCCAAGAGATTTAGTCTCTCATAGTTGCTCATCTTTGTAAATCCAAAGGAGCTCATCCATGTTTCTAAAAGTGTTTGGACTGCTGGTATGCACAGCCTTTCAACACCTAACGCAGAAAGTAACTGGACAAGAACTCAAAATTGAATCCATGAGCAGCAATTTTAACTCTGTATACATCACATGTTCAAGTAGGATAATCTCACTTTCCAACCAAGAATATAAATACATCAACTTGTGTACTTTTGGCAGTTTAAATGTAATAATGCCCGCCACATGTATTTAATACAAACATCTGCAATAAGTTGGCTATCGACAAATATATTCTCAAGTGAGGCAATCCAGACATTTTTCCTAGTTACTTGCCATGTTAACTTTACTACCTGTCCATCTCAACAGTCATATTGACCATGCTCATCTTATACTACTTTATGTATTCCTTCAGATTTTCAATTTCCAGTAATCAAACAAAATTCTGGATGAACTTTTGGTGCAGCCACATGTATAACTATTCAGTGACTTCATCAATATGCTGATTCTTCTCTATGGTTTCCGCAGACAAACAATTCATCAATTTTCTGCCATCAATTTTACCACTGGTTGCCCTTTTTGGTCTGTCTGCTGATACATATTACATTTCGTAAGCTACCCCTTGAAGATTCTGCTTTTTCTTTGACTTTTAATGTAAAAAATGATATCTCTTAGTGGTGAATGAGGTATAAACTTAAATAATTATCATTCAATTGCTTCTTTGAACTGTTGCTTTAAGATTAGATGTTAATCAATTCTCATTAACAAATGTTTGTTAATAACATAAATGGATGAGATGAGCAAGGATTTTTTTCATTGATACACTACAGGTTACCTGCCATGGAACTCAATTATTTATCTTTCTGAATCTACACATATGTAGGGGCCACCTTACTCTCTGTATCTTTCTTTTCTTTATCTGACAAACAACATCCACCAGTAACAATCCTAATATAAATCAAATTTGATACAAAGAATTCTTTCTTTTTTATTGACAGTCATTATTCTCACTGGTCACAACATCAATCTCATCAATCAAATACTTTGGTATTTCTCAGGCACAATGCATTTTTAACTTTTTTGATATTTAATTAAATATGCTGTAATATGAACTTCAGGCCAGTTTTCATATGGTTAAACCCTCATTTAGAATTTTATCTTGCCCTACAGAAATGGTTTGACCTTTGCATCATTCTCAAAGCTTTCATGTGTTTTAAACTGGTCAAAGATTTGGAGGAAATACTTCCATTTCTGGGATTAAGTTATCATTCTCCTGTTATTAAAATACTATAACATTCAACTATAAAACAACTAGGTATTCTTGGTTTTCAACCAGTGGTAACTTTTAAAATTTTACCTTTTCAAGTTCATCCAAAATAATGTGGCACATTCCTTGCCGGCGATATTTGGCACGCGTACCAACAAGAGGCATTTCTGCAATCTTTTCACCATAAACCCTAGATCAAGAACATGTAAATAATGCTATTAAACACTAAAAAATAGTAGGTGGTCTTTCAGTAACAAATTAGTTCATCAGCTGATGATACCTGAATGTAGCCATTGATATGATCTCATCTCCTCTCACCAAAAGCATAGTATAAAAGCCCCAAAAGTTTAATCTGTTCAGCTCTGATCTGCAACATAATGGATATGATCTCAGGAACATGAGAACTGGCATACTTTGCATCATCAAAATACACCTTAAGAGAGGCACAGAGAAAGCATATGGGTTTGAAATCAGATAGGCTATTGTAAGTTGATAAAGGATAATATTGCAACATTGTGAAATTTAAAACTTCCATAAATTTCCCAATAAAAATGATTATTCCTGGCTTCAATGGCAGCCAACTGAGCAACTATGTTTAATTATTTATTCATGGAATACTCATAATTCGAGTAAACTAATTTTGGTTCACAACTGATCCAGCTATTTGTTTCAACAATTGTGTTATGCCTCATGAACATTCTCATGATGGAATACTGAGATTGTTTAATTTACCTTATAGATTGGTCAATTGATCAGAAATAAAGCTAAGAAACCTGTGATATTGACCAACTTTGATATCCACATGAATCACAACTCACAAGAAATCATAACCTAACCAAATGGAATATATGTCCTATTGGATATAAATTGTGCAAAATTAAAAGACCACTTGCGTCAACTATTATGTTGTTTGCAATTTACTCAAGGGTTTGGCTATTGTCCCATGAGAAAAAAATGGAAAACTTGGCTTGGTAAATGATCTACTCAAAGTCTGCAAAGGGAAAAATGGACACTATCATCAAAGTTAAAAGATTCAAGGCTTGATTCATGCGGATCTAGCCTAGATCCACATAGATCATACATTCATTTTCATTGATCTAACTTAAATCCATATGGATCAAGCCTTGATTTTTGAATAATTTATTTGCTATGGTCTGCAATGATTGCATGTAAATCTAGGCTAGATCTGCAAAAATCTATCATAAATCCATGCAGATCTGGGCTAGACCTCCACATACCAAGTGTTGATTTTCATGGATCTAATGTGTAAATTTGCATGAAACAAAACTTGATTTCCATGAATCTAACCTAGATATATATAGAAAAGGCCTTGATTTTCATAAACTAGTCTAAATCAGTTATGATTTCTTTATAGATCCATGTGGTCCTAGGCTACACCCACGAAGATATCATATAGATCCATACGGACTTGATATGATAGCATGGCCATCATTTGTAGCACTGCGATAATTGACAGTGCATCCATTATGACTATATTGGTCAGAATGGAAGAATAATAATCTAAATCAGCATTTAATTGGTGGAATTTTCAAGACAGTCAAATACATGAATATGTTGTAAGAGATTGGAAGAGCTTTTTTTATAGCAGAGTTGGATGTCTGGAAAGCCCTAGAAATAGCACAATGGAAGCAATTTAACAAATGCCCATCTAAATTTGTGGTGTATGGTCGATATGGAAGTTGTGGGGATGATGTCAACCATGATCTCAAACTTGCAGCCAATATTGTGCACCCTTGGAGTAACAATATATGCATGGGGAGGCGATGAGACATCGACCTGTGGACACTTTGTATGAATATGGCATTGATATGATAGTGGCAGCGGTCTGATTCAGTTCAATCAGTCTTCCATAATAATACAAACTACTTGTAGTGGTGCATATGATTAAACAAGATTGTCAGCATGAGACAACCCAGTGACCTTCTGACTTAAGTATGCTAGTGAATGTGAAGCATACCTGAGGTGGCACATAGGAATTTCCTAGTTCATTCGACAGGAGATCAGCTCCTGAAATTATCAATTTGGGCACTATGACTTTCCATCACACATTGTAAAACAAATGTGTACTCAGTGATGTACATACTAAGGAGAGAAAAAAAAGGGCTATAGGAAAAACCAAGAACTATCATCTTGTACCAAACCACTTGTATTGGTCCCCATGGCTGAACCAATACATATCGGTTGGTATAGGTGTACTAGCACATGATACACTAATATTAACCGAAGACTCGAAGAGGAAGAAGAAGGAGAAGAGGAATCAATAGATGGCGGTGGAGGAAGAGGAGGATCGTTAAAGGAAGAGGACGAGGCAATGGCGGAAATGGAGGAAGAAGGAGGATGAGGAACGAAGAAGAAGAAGCCAGCCATTGAGGAAGAGGAGGAAGCATACCTGAAATTGGCAGTGGGCGGCAGGTATGCTTCCAAGTATTCTATCACAAACCTAAGGATTAAGAATGTATCCGACACAAACCTAAGAAATAACTAAGTATTTTATAAACATAATAATTATGGATGTAAGTCATTGAAATTATCCGAGGCAAATGGATAAGGACTTTAGATTATTACAAAAATAGGAAAGAGAAGATAAGGTTTGGATCTTAATTTTCCAAGATATTTTGCATGGCTTCATGGTTCTCGAAGATTTTAAACTGTAGGTAAGTGAATATAAAGTTTATATATGAGCTAGGAGCTCAAGATTCCATTGGCTTCTCATAAAAAGCGAGCAACCAATGAAGTAGTTCCCAAATGTTAGGTATATGTAAGTCTAATAAAAAGATGACTATGTTCTTTTGAGCTTCAGAAATTGAAAATAAATTAATTACAATTGTCAGAAAATGTACTATCAAGCTTTTAAAAAAAGTTGTAAGTCTATTGCCCATTTTCTTCTTAATTAAAATAAGAAAATCAGGCTCATACTAGAATAAAATAACCAAAATTAATGTCACCTACTTCATAATAGGTAGAATTTAGACATGCAACAAAAGCAGCAGGAGGAATAAACATGAGGATTATCAAGGGTGTTAGAAAATGCTATTTAAGTATACTAAAACAGTCATAGTTCCATCATTACATTTGCATACAGGAGGTGTAAACATCTCATGTATAGGCTTGCGAAGTTTAAATGAAAGAAAAATGAGCTGTTTCAACTATCAACTACATGTATTTTTTACCATAATTTTTTAATAAAATCTCAAGACAGATTCTAATCCCACTACAAAAAACAATGGAGTTTTATTTCAACAGAATAACATTTGAAAAAGATCCTTTGTATTACAATATTCTTCCTTAGATAAGTAAGGATAAAAAAAAAATCAACACAAAATTTGGGACTCCATGAAAAAATAAAATACAAACAAAGAAACAGAGATAGAGAAATATGTGACACCAATTTTGCTAGCAATTTCAGTGTATGTAACTTCTTTAGACATGGTGCAAAATCATCAAGAGGACAAAGAAAATGAAGAAAACATAAATATAAAGAATATAAGAAGAATCTCACTCTTTATTCATGAGAAGATCAGCTAAAAGATCACTCTGGGTACGAGGTTCAATAATAGACACAAAGCATTCATGCAATAACTTTTGTGCAATATGGAGCTTTCTGCAATTCCTAGAAACAGTCGCAAAATCAATTTGATTGAGATTGGCATCAGTCTCTGTCTTAGATCTCAAAAGAATCCATGAAAATCCTTCTTTTGTTGTTGGATTTGATTTTCCAAGAAGATTGCGCAAATGTAAAAATATCTGCAGATAAGGTGCTCATGAAGATTTTGTTTTTCGTCAAGTAAATGGAATGAAAATAGTACAAGTTAGTCACAATCAGTCCGTATGACATGTATGTTGGTTAATTGTGATCAAAAGACTTTAAAGTGAATTGCATAAATAGATCATGTTATACATATATACATGAGAGTGCATTGTAGAATAGATATCAAATGATTGTCCTCATTAAATACAAGTAGAAAATTTTAAGGATAACTAACTTGAAAGGAATTGTTCATCAGTATTAAAATACGTTTGATATATAATGATTTTCATGTTGCTTGGAGAGAAAATATTCTTTGTTGAAATATAGATAACATAAACCAACCAGTCAAACCATAGATACTCGCAAAGAGTCAGAGGAAAGAGGTAAGAAAGAGGAGCTACATAAATAGCTATCCAATTCATTTTTTGTTTGTCCATATCTTTAAGTTTTTATGAGCCAGTAAATGTTAGAGAAGCATGAGTATTTTTCAATATACCTCTGAACACTTCTTGCTGCAAAACCAATTTCCAGTGGGACAATGTTTTAAATTAGTTCCTCTCCTTCTCAAGCATCCAACATGATCTAGAGGGGAAAAATCACCAAGTCAGATCTGAACGATTTATTATTAGAGAGAGAATGGATAGACATCTTACATTTGCGTTCGCACTGATCACAATACAACATAGTCTTCGCTGTAAATTGTTCAGCAGAACTGACTGCACTTGAGGCACATATACCACATCGACACGATGGACAAAACCATTTTCCCTTTGGCAGATCCTTCATGCAACCAACATAAAAAAGGTTATGGAAAATAAGAAATACTTTGATTTGGCTACTAAAAAGATTGCACCTCAGCAACATTTCAAGGGGTTTGGATGAGCAAGTAAGCCTTGTTTTTTTTTAAATTGAGAAAGCAAGACAAAATGAATTTCCGAAAAGAAAATATAACGTGAACAAAAAATTCATTTTGATAAGGCATTAATCTTGAAATATAAAGGCAATTTTTTGTTCTAAGTTGAGATTGAAATGAACCTGCCAACTAGTAAGACAGGCACATTTAAATCCTGTTTTCTTGCAACAAAATTCTTTGACACTAGTCAACTGAAAATGTAGAGCATCATTGTCATAAGATAAAGCACAAAAGCTGCATAAGCAAAACAATTAAAGCAAGTAATGACATAATTTGTGAGCAACAGATTGTCAAGCATTAAAGTTCAACTAGCTATTAAAGATTGAAATCAAAGGAGAAGAGAATAGGGAAGGGTCAAGGATAAAAGTAACTGAAAAATCTATATAAAAAAACATCATCAAATAAATGGTATAATGCAACTACATTTGATGAGAATAATATTTTGCATTAATGTCTTAAACAAGGTATCAGAGCTCGATTGTACCAGTCTAAGTATAGGTATAGAAATATATAGCTCAATAATGGTACAACACCTCTGATTTTTATTTATTAATATATAATTTTACTCAATAATATTGAGTTGTATAGGTCAGTATACTACATGGTGTACCAGTAACATACCAGTCTGATAGGTAATCTAAACTGGTTTTTGACCTAGATTTAAATCCTGGATATCAATCATTTTCAATAAAAATAAATCTCATTTAATATTTAAGAAATCAAATGAAGAAATCACCTTTAGTCCAACACAACCTACATGGAATGCTGATGGGCAATGATCACATAGCATCAGTGTACCACCATATTGACAGACAGAACATACAGAGTCACTTTGGCTGTGAGCATAAACATGCTTTAGCCTTGGATGTGGGAAGTTTATGAGGTCTTTACCATACACCATTTGTAAGTGGCACTGTCGTAAGGACCTTCCATCAAGCAAGAATGTGTTCGCACCAGGTTTGCACTTGTCGCTGCCAGCATGAGCTTCGAATCCAGTGAGACTATGCAACTTTCTACAACATCTGCATTTAATCCCATCATGAGTTATGTGTCCTTCCATCAAAACATGACCATCTCTCTTAGAAATGTAGCGCACCTTCTGCCTAGCTAATACTATACGATTCTCAATTAGCATTGACCAGGTTGCTTCAACTACCTTTTGGGTGGGAGATGTTACTGGAACAAATTGGCATCTTTCACTTAACTGCTGTTCAGGCTGTAAGAAAATACTTCCTGCTTCATAACCTTTGCTTCTAAGGTCTTGTACCTTTCTTTTCTTTGATTTCTGGGAGCAATAATGTTCTAGCAGTCTTCTACATCCTACAACTTTCAGAGGTAACAAAGAAGAGATCTTGATTCCTGTCTTTGACTTTTTAAGTTTTTCCAAACATGAATTACCAAATCCTTCTCCACATTCTGGAGAACTAAATACAAGTATAGATCTATTTTCGGTGCCATTATTTGACACCTCATCAGATTTCTGGAACTCATCAGGGTCCATTGAAGTGGAGAAACACTGATTTTTGCACGGAAGACTTACCTCCTTCGAATCATTAATTTTATTTCCAATTGATGGACACCAAGAATTTTGGCTAACATTTGTACCTTGAAGAGAACTTCCATATGTTTTTCCCATATTTTCTTCTTTTTCCAAGTAAGCCTCACAGGCTGTATAAAGAGAATGAAAGATCTCACCACCAGGAGAAGCAAAACGTAGTTTTCTTCTCCTTTCAGCAAATCTCCAGCCCATGTACAAGAGATGCTTCTGAACATTTAACTTCATCAGTTCAATATCCACGTTAGGTAGTTTCTCAATGCCTTTCTCTCGAGATGATTCAATGTATCTCTTGTAATTTGAAATAGCTTGAGGGCAGTATTCTGGTTCAATATGCTTATAAGTAGGAACATTTTCAGAAACAATTAACTCAAGGTTTTCCTTACCCGAAACAGAACTGTCTGGTTGCTTGCTTTCATGAAACTCATCTGGATGTAGCTTCATCCTGACAGAGTCAAGAAGGCTGTGTGAATTATCAGCTAGTTTGGAGAAGGGTCTAAGTCTCTCAAGTTTTCTTTCTGTCTTCATACCTATGTTAGTTTGGAATTGCCTAAAACAATGGCCAGAATGATCTGACATTCGTTCAGTCCCCATAATTGATGGATGCTCCAAAAAATTTTGCATGAGGGATGCTAGTTCTGGGCACACGTTTCCTGTCTTTGAATCAGGTTTGCTGAAACCAGAGCAATTTCCAAAAGATTTCCTCCCTTGCTTGCAACTCTGATCCCCCTCAAGTTCTCTTTTCAACACATCTATGCAGGCCTTGCGAAGATTATAATAGTTTTTTCCTTCGGGTGAGACAAAACGAACTCTTAATAATCTATCTCTTCTATATTCGATCTTCCAGCCCAGAGCAAAAAGATGCTTCTTCACTTTTTCAGCTACCTTCAATGGTTTAACCTGAGAATCCCTATCAGCAGATCGAAAGGCATATAAAGCAACTGCTTCTGGGCAGCGCTCAGCTTCAGCATATAAAGATTGCCAAGATGTTTGTCCTGTTCTGTTCCCTGTATCTTCCTCCTTATTGTTTTGATGACTAAAAGGACTAATAACCTTAATGCAAAGTGCATCAGATTGCAGATTATTATTGGCCTCCTCATACTTCATATCCCGAGGTTCTGTAACCTTACATGGTTCAAATGCTTTTACCATATCTCTGCGATGATTCCCATCAGGTGAAACTTCATTTATGGAATCAAACTTACTTTTCTTAAACTTTTGGGCTACTGTTGGAATAGAAGCTTTTGCTTGGTGCTGCATGTCTCGGCATCTTCTTTTTTTATGTGAACCATGAGCAAATACCACCTCTTCATGGTATACAAATGAACTAGGGATTCCAGATTTATCATTTTGAACATCCTCTACATCTGATGTTTCAAGGACATTATTCTGCTTGTCATGGTTCCACTCAGATGAGTTTCCATTGCCTTGAACAAAGCAATCATCAGGTGTGAGCAGCTGTGAGCACTGAACTTTATCCATTATCCTAACTGGTCCAGAAAGTATGCCAGCAGTATCACTTTGAATCTGACTTCCTACCTGACGAGGAACATCATCCGATGGAATCTCATCATTACCAGAATATGTGGGAGCATCAACGGGTTGGTCATATGAAACCTCTGATAGGACATGTACAACAGATAGCAATTCTCGGATCAACCCTGATACCAACTGCTCCCAAACTGATAGAGATCCAAACATCCACAATCCAATCTTTTCCCTAAAAGAAACCATTGTGCTTAAGTCATACCAGATTTCTCTTATCGAGACTGGCAGGGCATCTTCCTCCTCGAATGCTTGAAGCACTTGAAGCAACAACCACCCACCACGTGGCTTCCAATGCCCGTATGTTTCATTCCAATCTTGGGTGAGACGTAAATGGTCGACCATGACCATCTGCTGGTCACCCTGGTCAGGGAAAAAGATCAACCTCTTTGTTGAGCCTTCTTCATGATCAAAAACCACACCTTCCCACCAGGCATCATCCACTAAGGCATCCACACAGAGCCCATATCTCATCTCAAAAATCTGGATATCATAATAAGGCGGCAAGGGCCTAATTAGGCCACGATAATTCTTTGGGTTTTTTCTAGCCTGGCCCTCTACAGCAGCCGATACAAGGATCATTTCTTCAAGATTCGAACCTTCATCCTCACATAACAAATCTCTATATTCAATGAGTCGGGAGCATTCTTGACAACTGATGACAGTCCCTGCGTGCCAAGATCCTCTCAGTCCTTCCTCACAACATAATACCTACGAAGGAACAATCAAAACACGCTGACCAAAGCGAGAATGGAGAGTTTGAAACTTCGCGATCAGAAACATGTTAGTTTCATTCGAAGTAAAGATTGTATATTCTTTTACTCGTAGAAAAAATACGATAGAGATAGAGATGGAACGCATAACATCAAAACGAGATGAAAGTAAATCCCTAGACAGCACAAGACCATGAAAAAGTAAAATTTTGAGGAGCTGCAGCAATAACCCCACATCCGATTTCCAATATATAAGAGATCAAACGGCAGGCACCATTCAGATTTTATGTAACACGATGTCGCAAGGACCAACCGATACCGAGGTTTTCTTCCTTGAATCCTCAGGATATCATAGATAGAGGATGAGAAGAGATCAAACAGAGATAAAATCAATGGAGCGCAACTAAGAATTCACATTTGGGAACTAAAATGGATCGCGTCCAATCGAAGGAGAGGGATGGTGGGGAGAGAGGGAGCATGCCTCGACGTTCTCTCCAGGAAGCAGCTTCCTCTGGCCGTACCCCTTCTCCCTCCTCGTCCTCTTCCTCTCGCCGGAGCCGCTCGCCATTGATGTCGGCGAAGACGTTCACACTTGAGAAGACAAGACGAGGGAGAGATGGACGATAACTAGCGGGCGTTTAAAACGAAGGTCGCAATCGAAAAGAAGCACGCTATCCTGTATCGTCTAAAACTCACAGTATAAATTGTACCAAACAAGAAATTGCCACGTAGACCAATCGATTATATTAGTAATTCCAACTATGACGTGTACGTTAGTTGTTGTCGCACGTACCGTAAGCGTCTACCTATCGTTACAGCGGAACACTGCGTCGCGCTGAGCCAGGGGGAGCGCTTCTTCTGGAGGAGGATTTATTGGGGGATCGGAACTGCTACAAAGCCATCGTTTTGTTTGGGATTGATTCATCAGCCCCCGTCAATGTGTTGTCACATAAAAGCTAATTTACACACCCAAAGAAGAAACCCGATCGATCATAACCATCAATCTCACCAACCTGATGAGATTTCATCACCATCACATTTGAGAAAATCAAGTCATAAATTGTTATAATTATCAACATATCAAAAACAAACCGAATCAGTTTTTGCATTGGCTCGATTTTTCGGTTTTTTCTCGGTTCATTTTGCCGCACTTAAACCGGTCAATATTTCATAAGTTAACAATATCTTGTGTTTATAGGAGATTTGGTTAACAATATTTCATAACAATATCTCGGTTCATTTTGCCGCATTCGATTATTACCCATATATCACATAGGTAAGAGTTTCATGTTGCTATTTATTGACACACTCAAAATCTTCTATCACAATTCAATGTAAATTAACGCCATCGAGACTCAACCATTTTCATCTAAATTATTACTTTGGTTTTACATATAGAAATAGCATGTGCAATTTAAATTATATATATATATATATATATAATATAAAGTGATGAATATCAAAATATAATAAGTAAAAAGATTACGTGTCAAGTCACACGTGTATCACTCACGTGATTAACTTATAGGGAATGATTTAAGTGTCTATGTATACTTAATCATATAATCATTAGATATAGCAAAAGCATAATATCAAATTGATAGATGAAATCATAGTTGTAGAACAATCGATTGATCCTTATCAAATTGATAGGTGTCTATGTACACTTGTATTCAATCGTATAATCATTAGATATAGTAAAAACATAACACCAAATTGATAGATGAAATCATGATTGTAGAACAGTCGATTGATCCACGTAAATCTTAGAAAACTAGTTAGTAGTTAAACCATATAGGAAAATACCATAATCCTTATCAAGATTAGATCCTTTATTGATTCAAGCATCTTGTTACTAAGAATCGAAGAATTTGAAGCAACAATTGAGTTTAGATTCCACCAATCTCCAGTAGAAGCCTATAAAAAAATATATGAGAAACTGAATCCTAAAATAGATAGTAGATATGGTATGAAAATATTAGGAGTATACTATCACAAATGATCCAGGTCTTACACAATTCAAAAGAAAATAATCTATGACTTAATATTGTTAAAAATACATGAAAGTTTTTTACTTTTCAGGAGGATTGGATCCAATAAAAGGTGGTCTGATATTGCACATCATCATTCATTCTTTTTTTTTTTCTTTATCGATAGTCATGCTCACCTCAACATTCCCTTTTAAAAACTAAGGAAGGAAATGAAGGAGTGGAAGCTTGTGAATGGGCAAACATATATATTGTTTGCAATAAGGGCCTCATCCTGCAATCAGGATTTCTTTGTAAACAACATATTTAACCACTTCTAATTATGATTGCACTATATATGCATTCACAGAGAAGCTGAATTATTTAATAATTACTATCATTATAATTATACAAATGGATATAAATATGCGGTAAGACTGATATCCATGCAATTTTGCCCAGTTCTTATTATGCTCGAAATTTTTGGTGCACCGGTGGCTGACTCGTCTTCTCATCATTTACTTTTATGGAGCTTCGACTTCTGCTGCGGTAGCTGTCTTCCTCCTTCATGACCACAAGTTCATCAACCTGTTTGTGCTGATCAATTGCATTATCGCATTCAACAGAATATATATATATATATATATATATATATATATATATATATATATATATATATATATATATATATATATATATATATATATATATATATATATATATATTGACAGCAAAATAAAGATAACATCACGTGGAGTTTGATTAGTTCATAGTGTCTTCCTAAGATATCTTCCACAAACGAAGCACTAGTTATTTTGGAAGGTTAGGGATGAAGATAACTTCTTTGCATCTTTCTTATAGACATTACTTTCATATAATCATCTTTGTAGTTAATTAGTGACGATATAGAGATTCTAATGGCAATTATAGTTGTTCTTCGAGGAAATATGAAAACTATATGTTTCTTTTACTATAAGGGATTGAGAGACTTATAGGATTTGGTATTCTTGGTGGGGGATAATCTATAATGATTTTAAAGACTTGTTATCATAAATTATGTTTCCTCTGACTATCTTCTAAAAATTTGAAATGACGAAGAAAAATATATAATCTATTTTATAATACATTATAATGATAACAGACTATTATGTATATAACAAGTGTGTCTTCCAAAGATACGTTAATAAATGAAGCACTAACCTTGGAATGTTGGGGATTCAGAGAACCTCTTTGCATTTTCCTTGTAGACATTACTTCATATTGTCGCCTGTGTAATTACATAATAATTAGTGTCAATATATAGTTCCTGATAGCAATTAAAGTTGTTCTTAGAGGGAATAGGAAGATTATCTCCTTCTTTTACTAATAGGGATTGGGGTATTTATAGGATCTGGTGTTGCTGGTATTGGGTCTATGAGATAATCTGTAATAGTTTTGAGGACTTATTATTATAAACTATATTTTCTCTAACTATCTTTTGAAAATTTGAAATGATGAAGAAAAATGTATAGTCTATTTTATTATGCATTATAATGTTATCATAATAGATATTTACATGTATAATAAGTGTTTCTTCCTAAGATACCTTCAAGTGAAACATCAGTAATTTTGGGATGTTGGGGATCAAGAGAGACTCTTTGCATCTTCCTCGTAGATATTATTTCATATTGTCGCCTGTGCAATTACATAATAATTAGTGTCAATATATAGTTCCTGATAGCAATTAAAGTTGTTCTTGGAGGGAATACGATAGTTTTTACCACGAGGGATTGGGGCACTCACAAGATTTGGTGTCGCTAATACTATGTTTGGAGGATAATCTGTAATGGTTTTGAGGACTTGTTATCATAAACTATATTTCTTCTAACTATCTTCTAAAAATTTAAAATGATGAAAAAAATGTATAGTCTATTTTACTATGTATTATAATGTTAACAAACATTCATGTATATAACAAGTGTGTCTTCAAAAAATACCTTTGACAAATGAAGCACTAGTAACCTTGAAATGTTGGAGATCAAGGGAGTCTTTTTGCGTCTTCCTCGTAGACATTATTTTATATTGTCGCCTATCAAATTATATATTAATTAGTGTCAATGTATATATCCTGATAAGAATTAAAATTATTCTTAGATTAAACATAAATACTACCTGTTTTTTTCATCACGAGGGAATGGGGCATCTACAGGATTTGGTGTTGCTGGTAACGGGTCTGGGAGATAATAATAAGTAATAGTTTTGAGGACTTGTTATCATAAACTATATTTTCTACTATTTTTTAAAATTTAAAATGATAAAGAAAAATATATGACCTATTTTATCATACATTTTAATATTATGATTACAGGCATTTGTGTATATAATTTTGAAAAGTGAATTTGTAAATTATAACAAATCATATGCTATCATCTTATAGTCATCATCTTAAAAAACCGAGGGGATGCATGGAATTTACCAATTGGTATATGCACTATCCTTATAGATAAGTGATAAGTTAGTCTCGGTGTGACTAAGGATGAGTCATGCTTTGTGGTAAAAGAAAATAATAATGGATCAACTATATTAATGAAATATATAAATAAGAAAAAGTTGTGTGTGATATATATATATATATTGTTGAGAAAATAATAATGGATCAATTACATTGATAAAATATATAAATAAGATAAAGTTATGTGTGTGTGATATATATATATATATATATATATATATATATATATATATATATATATTGTTGAGAAAAATTGGATATTCAAATTTTGATTAAGAAAATAATAAAAATAAAATAATATTATAGACTAATATAATCTGTTGACGATAATATCAGGACACTCGTATTTTTATATATACCTTTGTTAAGGTTATTGTGACAAGTCATATATTCATTATAAGAATAAATATATAATTATTCTTGTAGTTAAATATCATTTATGTGGATATCAATATGCAACTACAATTTATCATAGTAAAAGACTGTAAATTATTTCATATGCTAAACTAATTTATATATACAAACATGATACTAATATCACTTCTTATGCAGACATTCACATTTCTAAGAAAATTTATCATAATATTTTACAAGATAAAACTTGTTAGAAATTTCAAAAGTCCATAACATTATTTTTTAAGATTTCACATAATTATTTATAAATAGACTATCCTAATTTTCATGAATAAAAATCCCCACATTTCAAAGGGTTATTAAGATCTTAAAAAGATAACTCCACATCATACATCATTAATAATAATTAACTAATTAAGATAGTAGCAAGATATATATATATATGAGTTGAAAGTAATTACTGTCATGTAAGAATCCATCATGTCTATTAAATAAAAAAAAAACAATAAGCCTATAACAATCTTATCTAATTGTACAAAAAATTACATGCATGACTTTAGAGGTTGGCCACATTTTTGAATAAATATCCATCGTCACAACTAAAACTATACTAATCACATTACTAAACAAAAGCAACCATTCATAAAAAAAAAAAAAAAAAAAAAGGCATGATTTTTGATAAATTAATTGGAGTGATAATTAAAAATGTTGACAATCTTATGGCGTTTTCATACCATATATTGACAAAGCATCAATATGCATCATAAAGATTAAAAAAAAAAAAACCAAATAAACAAAATGAAAAAAAGTGCTAAAAAAATATGAGCAGTACTGATATTGGTCATTACAAAAGATCCACAGAGATAATGTCACAGTTTTTTTTTTTCTCTCACCAAAACATCTGCTTAATTTGAATTCCAACATGCAATGAATGATTCCACTTATTCAAAAAAAAAAAAAAAAAAAAACAGCCAGAACTTATATTAAAACGAGTAAACTTGATATATATGCTATCACCAGCACATTAAACTCAAATCTACTCAACAATTAATTTAACAAACTTGAAACACTTTTAACAATATCTTGTGAAAATTAGATGTCAGTAGTATGTATAGGCACCAAAAAAAATTAGATGTCATGAGTTATTCTTTCATTTTGCTAATATTATCTATGTAGTATATGCACCAAATTAAAAGGTTTATATGTCATGAATAGTAAGTAGTATCATGAGTTGTTCTTTCAATATTTTTTTCTTCTAAATATTAGGATTAAGGATTGTGTCCATGCCAAACTTGTCATACAAAAACAACAACTTTCGCCTTTTACTAAAAGGTGTAGGTAAAATAGATAGCTTCATAAAATTAGAATAAAAAATAAAATCACTAATAATACAAAAAATATATAATAAATCAGTTTAGTGATACAGAAGAATGTGATAACAAATCAAAATTAGAATAAAAAATATATATAGAACTTACACTATGTATTAGTGATACAGAAGAATGTGATGACAAATCAGTTTCAAACATATTGAGTCTTTATTAATTTTTTAATCAAAATTCATAAAGATTATTAATTTTTTTACTATGCATTATATATATTTTTTCCGACTAACATCACATTTATGTATGTAATTTTGAGAAGTCAACTTGTAAGGTATAACTAATCATGTGGAAAAGTATAACTAATAGTGTCACAAAAAAAAAAAAATTTTTTTTTTTAGGAAAGGGTGGACTCTTATCTAATTGTACAAAAGGTTACTGTCATGAGTAAAATAATAAATAAAAAGACTCATGTCAGTAACCAAATGAATAAAATGACAAAAATAAAAGGTCCCCGTATTTTGGTAAAATTATCAGCAGTGAGTGACATTGCTGCTCGTTCAAAAAAAAATATTTTTTATTTTCTCATCCAAGCATCTGCTTAATTTGAATGTCAACATGTAATGAATTATGCATCAAGTTAACACAAATGAAGAACATATATATATATATATATATATATATATATACACGGCATAAAGCTTGCAACCTGCAGAAGACGTGACATTGCTGGCTTGAGAAAGAGAGAGGACGAGCCAGCAAAGGAGAAGCAGGCGATGCCTAAATGCCATTTCCACTGGTCGGGAAAGGATGGGATCGGCCTTGCTAATTTATACGCGGGCTGTCATCCTCAGCATTAAATGACTAGTGTTATTGCATGATTTATTTTGTAAAAAATCAAGAGCGTAATGGTTGGCACAATCATGTAAGCAATTATATCGAGGATCGTCAAATCTTAGCATTTAAAGTTATTCCCCGTATTATCTTGTAAACAATTAAAACACGTTTAATTATTATTTTCATGCAATCAGCATATGTAAATGGGGGAAAAAAGAAAACATCAATTTCCACACCCCTTGTTGTGTATATACATCTCTCCATAAACCTTCCTTTATAGCGAAACACTATACAAGAAGAGCAAAATTTTCAATAAGAGATGTATATTCTACCTCAAGGTGATATGATAATTAATGTAGCCTGCATTGCCTCTGCACACCCAAAAGAGATGTTAAAAGTGTTAGTTTGGCAAGTCTCATATAGTACCTGTTTAAACAATAAATAAGGGTCTGAACTTTGAAGTCAAATACACCATAAAAAAACATAATTGTTTGCTTTAGGCTTTTCTTGTTTAGTAGTTTTATATTTTATGACATAGGAACATCTTCCTAAGATATTTGTAATAGTCCCTTTTTTTATAGTAGTGATTTGTTCTTCCTCATCATCATCATTGTCCGATTCTGACATCACCAAATTATGGCATATGCGTTTGGGTCATATGAGTGAAAAATGTTTGAGCATATTGAGCAAAATGAGTCTTCTTTGCGAATAGAGTATTGGGCCACTGGATTTTTGTGAACACTGCATTTTTGGAAAGCATAAAAGAGTTAGCTTCAATTCTCCAGCAGTTTATAAAACGAAAGGTACTCTTGACTATATTCATTCAAACCTTTGGGGTCCAGCTCATGTTCAGTCTAAGGGTGGTGCTAGGTATATGTTGACTTTCATTGACGATTATTTCAGGAAAGTTTGGGTTTATTTTCTGAAGCATAAAAATGATATTTTTCTAATTTTTAAATAATGAAAGGCTTTGATTGAGAAGCAAACATGTAAATAGATTAAGCGACTTCGAACAAATAATGGCATAGAATTTTGTGAAGGTGACTTTGATGAATTCTGCAAAATTGAAGGAATTGTTCAGCATCGCACTATTAGGATGATGCCTCAGCAAAATGGTGTGGCTGAATGTATAAACAGAACACTCTTGCAGAGAGCAAGGTGCATGATCTCAAATGCAGGGTTGACAAAGGACTTTTGGGCAGAGACGATTAATATGGCTTGTTACATTATCAATCGCGCTCCTTCTGCAGCACTTAACTTTAAAACTCCAAATGAAGTTTGGTCAGGTACTTCTGCTGATTACTCTGATTTAAAAATTTTTGGGTGTCCAACATACATGCATGTAAATGAAGGAAAATTAGAGTCTCGAGCAAAAAATTGCATTTTCCTTGGGTATGCTTCTGGGGTGAAAGGATACAGATTATGGTGTTCTGATCCCAAATCCCCAAAATTTGTAATCAATAGAGATGTTACTTTTAATGAATTATCTATGTTATCTTCCAAAGAGGAATCTACTAGTTGTACAAATGATATTGCGCAGAAGCAGATGGAGCTTAAGATTGGTAGTTCAGATTCTTTTAAGTCCAACTCTTCTACTCAAAGAATGCTAGTAGATAGTCCCGAGTCTACTGATAAAGATGACATAGAGGAAGAGCAATATTCCATAGCTAAGGATAGACCACGGAAAGATATTCGACCACCACAAAGATATGCAAATTTGGTTGCATATGCTTTGTCTATTGCAGAAGAAACAAGTGAAGTTGGTAAGTCTACTACCTACTCAGATGTAGTTTCTTGTGATAATTCCGCTAAGTGGTTGATTGCGATGAATAAAGAAATAGAATCTCTCAATCGGAATAGAACTTGGGATCTTGTGAAATCGCTTTTGGGTCAGAAAATTCATACGAAGGACAATCCAACTGATATGCTTACGAAGCCTCTTTCGATTTACAAGTTCAAGTAGTGCTTGAACTTGGTTGGTGTTCATTATTGGTGATTGCCCGTTGGGGCTTTTATGAAGAAGGTGGAGCAAGTTTTGTTGGGATATGCCAAGGTAGAGTTTTGTTAGTTTGGCAAGTCCTACATAGTCCCACATCAGGAAAATCAAGTTTGATATCTCTTGTTTAAACTATAAATAAGGGCCTAGGCTTTGAAGTTAGATGCACCACAAGAAAACCTAATTGTTTGCTTTAGGCTTTTCTTGTTTAGTAGTTTCGTGTTTTATGGCCTAGGAATATCTTCCTAAGGCATTTGTAATAGTCCCTCTTTTATAGTAGTGATTTGCTCCTCCTTCGTCCATGGATGTATGTCAATTGACCAAACCACGTAAATCTAGTGTTCTTGTCGCTTTTATTATTTCTGCTTTATTGTCTTTTGTTGGGTTACCAAAATTACCCTTTGGTAAATTTCCTAGGGCTAGCTTTAATAAAAAGAATCATCACATTCGATGGTTATCGAAACTTCTCGAGAGGATCGGGGCATTGCATGATTGGTGATGGAGATCGAGAGGTTTAGTCCCCAGTTACCCCATAAGCAAGGACACAATAGTAGTATCTTTATCGAGAGCAATGGCTCGACACCAAATGAATTATAATGATAAAATTTTAGGATTTTAATTAAAAAAAGAGATAGGGATTTCATTGTTTCGAGGGCGGATCAATTTCTTTTTGATCGTTTCGTAGGGATCAATCTCTAAACTGGCCGAAGCCTTGAATTATATTTGATTGCTTGAGAAAAATAACCAAAGATATTATGTATATATTTATTTCTTTATATATAGCTATCTAATCCTTCCTCAATTAGGATTAGTATTTATAATAAATTAATAAATAAAATTAGTAATCTCTAATTATCTATATTAAAGGACTCCTAACATAATTAGAAAACACTCAAACTCCTACTATAATTAGAAAAAACTAAACAAGAAAATAAATATTAATATTAAAAATTTAAAATTAGGGACCGTTGAAATTAAGGAATCCTAATATTTCACGTCTCTCCAAAATAGCCTTGTCCTCAAGGTTGAGTAGCAACAAATTTTGAAAAACTCTCCACAAGTGGCATATTTAATTGATAAGTTGGCCGATTGAATAAGCACCTTAATGATAGAATATCTATGATGTATTATAACACGTCGATCAAGTATAGCTTGAGGTAGAATTTGAACCTCACCGGTAGATGAAATATTTGACAAATGATGTTGCATCACATCATCCTCACCTAACTTCTTTTTAAGATAAAAAACATGAAAAACTAGATATATTTTAGAGCTTGATGGCAAGTCCAAGCGATAAGCAATTGGGCCAATATGTTCCAATGCTTTATAAGACTCAAAGAATCGAAGAGATAGCTTTATAGAAGGCCAAACTTTTATGCAAGTTTGCTTATTAGGCTAAAGTCCAAGGAAAACCCGATCGCTCACTATAAACTCCCACTCATTGTGATGCTTATCAACTTGTTCCTTCATTCTAGCTTATGAGACTACAAGATTATCTCTTGGATGTTAAATAATCTTATCTCTATCAAGCAATTCCTTGTCTACTTGATCAACTTTAGAAGAACCAGGTATGTATTTTGTAATCATGGGACAAGATTGACCATAAACTTGCTAGTCATAGGTGCCCAGCAAGCTAATCACGTGAGTGATGGCACGTGCGACTTAATATAGAATCTTTTTGCTTATTATATTTTGGCATATATCACTTTATAACTATTGCATAAATGCATACATATATTGTGATGTCCTTGGATTTTCGCAACGGGAATCGGATCGTGATGAGATCACGATAGTGAGATCGATTCACCTTTAAATGCATATCCTAAATAATCCCGGTCATAGGTTACTCGAGAGGGATATCGTGATAATCGGACAGACTGGTGTGCTGTATACCCGTCCATATGATGGATGCAGCTGGTCTCATAGCTGCTTGTGTAGGGACACTAGGGATACAGTACAGGTGCTCATTGGAGAATGAGTTCACTAATTGATCCGCTTACGGAATGCTAGATGGTTGATGATGCCTTATTGTCAGACAACGATTCCGTAGTCCTAGTGGTGTATCTGGTCCTTAGACTTGAGACACCAAGGATGTCCTGTATGAGTGCTCCACTCTTTGATAACAGACTTATAGGTTTGGCTATCCCAGATCTAGTTGCTAGTCATAGGTGCCCAGCAAGCCAATCACGTGAGTGATGGCACGTGTGACTTAATATAGAATCTTTTTGCTTATTATATTTTGGCATATATCACTTTATAACTATTGCATAAATGCATACATATATTGTGATGTCCTTGGATTTGTGCAATGGGAATCGGATCGTGATGAGATCACGATAGTGAGATCGATTCACCTTTAAACACATATCCTAAATAATAATCCCGGTCATAGGTTACCGAGAGGGATATCGTGATAACCCGACGACCGGTGTGTTTGTATACCCGTCCATATGATGGATGCAGCTAGTCTCATAGCTGCTTGTGTAGGGACACTAGGGATACAATACAAGTGCTCATTGGAGAATGAGTTCACCGATTAATCCGCCACCGAATCTTTGGATGGTTGATGATACCTTATTGTCGACGGCGATTCCCAGAGTCCTAGTGGTGTATCCGGGTCCATAGACTTGAGACACCAAGGATGTCCTGTATGAGTGCTCCACTCTTTGATACCAGACTTATTGGTTTGGCTGTCCCAGATCTAGTACAAGTGGTCATTGGGAGTGGTAGTCGACCTTACGAGGGCTATTGAGTGTCGATAGAGGATCATCCACTCTCGGCGTCATGAGAGGAATATCCCATGTGTTCTTGCTCGGACAAATCCCTGGCCAGGTCATTTGGGTTGAGAGAAAAAAGAGTTCTCTCGGGAGAATCCGATTAGAGCGAGATTCGAGAAGAAACCGTGGGTCTCGACAACACCATACCGATATACTGGTCTCTAGTATATTAGATGGATGAGGGGCTATAGGTACACACGGTAACTAAGGACAGAGAGGTCCAATGGATTGGATTCCCAGATGTAGATGCGGGGACTTCTGACGTAGTGGCCTAGTACGTTCAGAGTCGATGAGTCGAAAGTGAATTATTACAAAGATAATAATTCTTTGAAGTTAAAAGGAGTTCTGACAGGTATGACTCACACCGCTCGATATTGGGCCTAGAGGGTCACACACATATGGTAGGCATTGCGATGAATAGAGGTTGGATATGAGATATCCGGACGGAGCCCCTTGTCTTATTGGATGCAGATCCAATACCCACTAGGGAGGACCCATTAGGGTTTGACAGGGGACCTCTATAAATAGGGAGGGATTGAGCCCCATGGGCTAGAGAGCTTTGTTTGCCTTTTCCTATTCTCCTCTCCATCTCCACCCCGAGTAGATCTGGAGTTTTGAGGGCGCCGTCGAAACCCTACTGTGTGGATCACCGCTAGAGAGGAGGCCACTTGACCTCCTTCACCCTCTCCTAAGGATCTGCAGGGAAACTAGGATATACGATCTCCCTAGGTAACACAATCTACTCTATACGCAGTTTTATGTTTCGCGGATTTTTGTGTACCAATCTTCGCACGACGACGAACATCTCTTTGGGAATCGGGATTTTGTTTTTTCTTGTTCTTCATTTGCGCATATGATGTCGCCCCCCAAAGGATTTCCCAAAGTGGTATCGAGCTAGGTTGCTCGTCGCGAATGATTGGTTTTGAAGCTGCGTGTGTTGTGTTTAAGAAGAATTTTGGCGTCAAAATTGTTGACTTAAAAAAACAAGGAAGGGCAGCAACAGTTGCTGCCCTCGATTTTGCGTCGCGGTGCAGGCAGCCAAAGGCGGGCAGCACGGGGCTGCATCCGCTGCAACGGGGTCGGGGCCTACTTGCAAAGAAAGCTTGTTACCGACGGGTCGGGCGACCTGGCGGCGGCGCATGCGCCGCCGTCCCCTCGGGCGAAACCCCCCCGGGCGGTCGCTGGGTGGGGACAGCAATTTATGGAGGCGGCGGCACCGAAAGGGCGCCCACCATGGCCAACAACCCGCCGGCCGGGCGCTTGTCGCAGAGGAGGGCGGCCTGGCTACCACGCCATTGCCCTCCATGGCTAAAACCCCATTGGGGGCGGTCGCGGTGGGGACAAAGACCGCATGGAGGGAGGCGGTGCCGAAAGGGTGCCCACCAGCGATGATCTTTGCCGGTGGCGTGCCAGCTTAGATGGCGAGGGCGGTGCCCTCACCCCCCCCGCACAAGGCCGCCTGGTGGTGGCGATGATGGATGCAGAATGAAAGGGGGGAAAGGGCATTAGGGTTTTTTTGGCAAAAGACAGTTTTGCCCCTCAGAATTTGAGAAATTCCAATTTCTGTCTTTTATCCAAATTACGAAAATACCCCTATGAATTCAGAAATTTCCTATAATGTCCCTTATTTCAGAAAATATTAATTAATTAAAAGGTTTAGTTGATTATTATTTTTTTATTATTATTATCTAGTAGTCCTACATGATGAAAATTATTTATACATGTGATGTATGATGTGTGGACGGATGATCATAGACCGTGTGATGTGTGTACCTGTGATTATTATTATTATTGAGGTATGCGAACCTCCATTATATTTTTCGTTTATTGTCGGGCCTGTGTGCCTATGATTAAGTTGTAATCACATGAGGAGGCACAGCGGGAGCATGGATGCGATAGCGGGACCCACGAGACGGACGATCGTGATGCATGAAGATGCATCAAGCTGTCGACGGAACCGACAAGGACGAAATGGATGATCACAGGGCATGGAGATGTACCGTTGCACACATAGATCTTGATGTGAGTGATTAGGCATACTGGCTCGGGCCTAATCATATTAGGTTGTGGTCTATGATCATCTGGTGTAATTGCTTATACACATACTATATATGTATATATATTTGCATGCAATGTAGATATATATTAAATATGTATATGTGTGATATATCATATTAGGAGACCAAATCATAGAGACATCTCTCGATAATATTAAGTCGGTAAACGTGAGGCAATTAGATTGACCCACGTGGTCTTCCATCGTTATAAGTAGGAATCGATTTCCGGTGTAGGTTGAGTTGGTCGAGTCCCTCGAGACTCACCTATATCGCGATTCACTATCTTGCTTATGACATAGAGATGTCACCGGTGACCTGAGGGCATGGCATACTTGGTCGAGTCCCTCGAGGGTATATCATCAAATCAGACTCATCTTGTAACGAAGGTGTTGACTTAACCGAGCATCATGGTTGGTCGAGTCCCTCGAGGCCATGGTGATTCGGAGGCCGAACAGGATGGGAATCACAAGGAGTTGTGATCGACAAGAGTTGCCTACCTTTTAGGCTTAGTGTGATTAGTCGAGTCCCTCGAGGTTACACTAAGATGCTGATTGGATCCTGATCCCCACTAGAAATCTGCCGGAGACTTCCGTTTCACGTGCTGAGGGTGTCGCGTGACTCGTTAGTAAAATAGTGGGAGCATATTAAGATAGAAGTCCATATCTTGATAGTTTTTTTCTTGCAAAATCTACATATTATTCATTTCTGCTGCATCTTTATTTTCAAAAAATGTCGCTTTCAAATCGTTTACGTGGCATACTTGATGTCAACCGCCTCACTGGTCCAAATTATACGGATTAGCTCCGTAACTTGAGAATTGTTCTCACAGCGGAGAAAATCATGTACGTCCTTGATATAGTGATGCCTGCGCCCGAAGAAGGGGCAAACGAGGATGAGATCACTCGCTACGTGAAGTACATTGATGACTCCACTCTTGCTCAGTGCTATATGTTGGGCTCTATGACTCCTGAGTTACAGAGACAACTTGAAAAGATGGATGCCAGATCCATTCTCCTACATGTCCGCAAATTGTTTGAGGAACAGGGAAGGACTCAGCGATATGAGATATCTAAGAGCCTCTTCTGCGCTAGTATGACTGAGGGGACACCGGTTCAGAACCATGTCCTAAAGATGTTTGAGTGGATAGAGAAACTCACAGGTCTAGGAATGGTCCTAGAGGATAACTTGTGGTGGATATTGTGCTTCAATCCCTACCAGATTCCTTTTCACAGTTCATAATTAATTTTAATATGAACAAGCTTAAAGTGACTCTCCCAAAGCTTCTCAATATGTTGAGGGAGGCAAAGAGTACTATCAAGAAAGAGAAGCCAGTTCTATACACTGGTGAGACCAAAAGGAAAAGGAAAGCAGAAAGGTCCCTTAAGAAGGAAAAGGGCAAGGTCAAACCAGGTAAAGCAAAGGTTGCTAAGAAAGACCCAGCAAAGGACAAAGGCCAGTGCTTCCATTGTGGTAAAGATGGGCACTGGAAGAGAAGCTGCAAAGAGTACCTTGTAGAAAGGGCGAAACAAAAGCTTGATGAAGCTTCAGGTACATTCATGATCAATCTCCATTTGTCAGACTCTTATGATAACATATGGGTATTGGATACCAGTAGTGCTTATCATATATGCAATTCGTTGTAGGTTCTAGCAAGGCCTAGGAGACTAGAGAGAGGCGAGATGAACCTCAAGATAGGTAATGGAGCAAAAGTTGCTGTAGTAGCTGCTGGCGAGGTCACCCTACATCTGCCTAGTAGAGCTTTTATTGCATTAGATGCATGTTATTTTGTTCCTTATATTATCAAAAACATTATCTCCATTTCATGTTTAACAGTTAGTGGATATAAATTTGTTTTTGAGAACAATGGTTGTTCGATATTATTAGATGATAAGATCATCATGAAAGGAATATTGCATAATGGTTTATTTATATTAAACACCACTCCACATATCATGAATATAAATGTGTCCAAAAGGAAACGAGATGAGTTGAACAGTGCATACCTGTGGCATTGTAGGCTAGGTCACATCCATGAAAGAAGGATACAAAAGTTGCTAAATGATGGATATCTAAATCCATTCGACTATGTGTCATATGCAACTTGTGAGCCTTGCATTCGTGGAAAACTGACCAACTCTCCATTTAGTGGATCTGGAGAGAGAGCCACTGAGTTGTTGGAACTCATACATAGTGATGTATGTGGACCCATGTCAACTCATGCCATTGGAGGTTACTCCTACTTCATTACATTTACTGATGATTTCTCAAGATATGGATATGTGTACTTAATGAAGTACAAGTCCGAGGCCTTTGAGAAATTCAAAGAGTATAAGAATGAGGTGGAAAACCAGACTGGAAAGAGTATCAAAACTCTTCGATCAGATCGAGGAGGTGAGTACTTAAGTACAGAGTTCACTTAGTTCCTCAAGGACCATGGGATATTATCCCAATGGACACCTCTTTATACACCTCAGCTCAATGGTGTCTTTGAAAGGAGAAATCGTACATTATTAGATATGGTACGGTCCATGATGAGTTTCGCTGACCTACCCATCTCATTCTGGGGATATACCCTAGAAACCGTAGCTTACCTTCTAAACAGAGTTCCAACTAAGTCGGTAGTGTCTACACCATATGAGATATGAAAAGGGAAGAAGCCTGATCTTAAGGTTGTTAAGATTTGGGGCTGCCCTGCACATGTTAAAAGACACAACCCCGATAAGTTAGAATCAAGGACAAAGCGATGCAAATTTGTGGGATACCCTAAGGAAACTTGTGGGTATTATTTCTATAATCTCGAGGACCAAAAGGTCTTTGTAGTTAAGAGAGCAGTGTTCCTTGAGAAGGAACACATTCTTGGCGGAGATAGTGGGAGAATGATAGAATTGAGCGAGGTTGGAGAACCAAGCTCAAGCACCACTCTACAGCCCGAGTCTGTTCAGGTACCTAATACACAAGTTTCAACTTTACGCAGGTCTGATAGAGTATCCCATCCTCTTGAGAGATATGTGGGACATATTAGAGGAGAGGATGCAGAGGATATTGATCCTCAGACCTACGATGAGGCTATTATGAGTATAGACTCCGGGAAGTGGCAAGAAGCCATGAATTCTGAGATGTATTCTATGTACTCCAATAAGGTTTAGAACCTAGTTGATGCGCCCGAAGGTATTGTACCCATCGGTTGCAAGTGGATCTTTAAGAAAAAGATCGGAGTAGATAGAAAGGTAGATACCTATAAAGCAAGGCTAGTGGCTAAGAGGTATCGTCAAAGGCAAGGTGTTGACTATGACAAAACCTTCTCACCCGTAGCAATGCTAAGATCCTTCAAAATTCTATTGGCTATTGCAGCACACTATAATTATGAGATCTGGTAGATGGATGTAAAAACCGCATTCCTCAATGGGAACCTCGAGGAGGTGTATATGATGCAACCTAAGGGATACGTGTCCAAGAACTGTCCAGATAAGGTGTGTAGGTTGCTTAGATCCATTTATGGATTAAAGCAAGCTTCCCGAAGTTGGAACATAAGATTTGATGAGGCAATCAGATCTTATGACTTCGTTAAGAACGAAGATGAGCCTTGTGTATACAGAAAGGTAAGTGGGAGCGCTATCACCTTTTTGGTGTTATATGTGGATGACATCCTGATCATTGGGAATGACGTAGGAATACTATCCACAGTAAAGGCTTGGTTATCTAGACACTTCTCCATGAAGGACTTAGGGGAAGCATCCTATATTTTGAGGATAAGAATCTATAGAGATAGATCTAAGAGAATGCTTGGCTTGTCCCAGTCCAGGTACATAGAAACCATTGTCAAAAGGTTTGGCATGAAAAATTCCAAGAGAGGTCTCATACCGATGAGACATGGGATATCGCTTTCTACGAGTATGTCCCCAAAGACTCCAGAAGAAAGGGCGAACATGGATATGATACCTTATGCCTCCGCAATAAGGTCTATCATGTATGCCATGCTATGTACTAGGCCTGATATAGCGCATGCAATGAGTGTCACGAACAGATATTAGGCGGATCCAGGCTTGGAGCATTGGAAAGTAGTAAAGTGTATCCTTAAGTACTTGAGAAGGACTAAGGATCTTTTACTAGTATATGGAGGTAATAGCCTTAAGGTTGAAGGCTACACTGACTCAAGTTTTCAGTCTGATGTCGATGATAGCAAGTCGAATTCAGGGTATGTGTACACCTTGAATGGAGGAGCAGTGTGCTGGAAGAGTTCCAAGCAAGATACCACTACTGACTCGACCACAGAGGCGGAGTACATTGCTGCATCAGATGCAGCAAAGGAGGGAGTTTGGGTGAAGAAGTTCATCACAGATTTGGGAGTCGTGCCGGGTAGCGAAGAGCCGATCTCCCTATATTGCGACAACAACGGGGCGATTGCTCAAGCAAAGGAACCTAGGTCTCATCAGAAATCTAAGCATGTTCTGAGGAGGTTCCACCTTATCAGAGAGATCGTGACCCGAGGAGATGTAGTAGTGGAAAGAGTTCCATCCGAAGATAACATTGCAGATCCACTAACAAAGTCGTTGTCTCAGATTTGTTTTGAGCGTCACAGGGGTCTGATGGGGATCAGACACATAGGTGATTGGCTTTAGGTCAAGTGGGAGATTGCTAGTCATAGGTGCCCAGCAAGCCAATCACGTGAGTGATGGCACGTGTGACTTAATATAGAATCTTTTTGCTTATTATATTTTGGCATATATCACTTTATAACTATTGCATAAATGCATACATATATTGTGATGTCCTTGGATTTGTGCAATGGGAATCAGATCGTGATGAGATCACGATAGTGAGATCGATTCACCTTTAAACACATATCCTAAATAATCCCGGTCATAGGTTACTCGAGAGGGATATCGTGATAACCGGACAGACTGGTGTGCTGTATACCCGTCCATATGATGGATGCAGCTGGTCTCGTAGCTGCTTGTGTAGGGACACTAGGGATACAGTACAAGTGCTAATTGGAGAATGAGTTCACTGATTGATCTGCTTACGGAATGCTGGATGGTTGATGATGCCTTATTGTTAGACAGTGATTCCGTAGTCCTAGTGGTGTATCTGGTCCTTAGACTTGAGACACCAAGGATGTCCTGTATGAGAGCTCCACTCTTTGATACTAGACTTATAGGTTTGGCTGTCCCAGATCTAGTACAGCTGGTTATTGGTAGTGGTAGTCGACCTTACGAGGGCTATTGAGTGTCGATAGAGGATCATCCACTCTCGGCGTCATGAGAGGAATATCCCATGTGTTCTTGCTCAGACAAATCCCTGGCTAGGGTCATTCGGGTTGAGAGAGAAAGAGTTCTCCGGGAGAATCCGATTAGAGCGAGATTCGAGAAGAAACCATGTGGGTCGACAACACCATGCTCGATATCTGGTCTACGGTATATTAGATGGATGAGGACTATAGGTATCTGAGAATCGAGGACGACCGGGTCAAATGGATTGGATTCCCCTGTATCGATGGGGACTCTGGCAGTAGTGGCCTAAGTAACGTTCAGAAGTCGATGAGGTCAGTGAATTATTACAGAGATAATAATTCACTTAGTTAGAAGGAGTTTCGATAGGTATGACTCACGGCTGATTTCGATATTGGGCCTAGAGGATCACACACATATGGTAGGCATTGCGATGAATAGAGATTTAGGATATGAGATATCCGGACGGAGCCCCTTGTCTTATTGGATGCAGATCCAATACCCACTAGGGGGAGGACCCATTAGAGTTTGACAGGAGACCTCTATAAATATGAGGGATTTGAGCCCCATGGGCTAGAGAGCTTTTGTTTGCCTTTTCCTATTCTCCTCTCCATCTCCACCCGTAGTAGGTCTGGAGTTTTGAGGAGGCGTTAGCCATAACCCTGCTGTGTGGATCACCGCTAGAGAGGAGAACGCTTGACCTCCTTCACCCTCTCCTAAGGATCTGCAAGGATACAGGGATATACGATCTCCCTAGGTAACACAATCTACTCTATACGCAGTTTCATGTTTCGCTGATTTTTTACGTACCAATCTTCGCACGATGACGAACATCTCTTTGGGAATTGGGGATTTTATTTTTCTTGTTCTTCCGCTGCGTATATGATGTCGCCCCCAAGGATTTCCCAATAAAACCGTTTCAAAACGAGTCATTTTAATTGAAGTGCAATAAGTGGTATTGTACCATTATTCTGCCTAATAAAGTCATTTCATCCACTCCTTTAGTTTATCACTAGTAAAATACATAAGATAAATTTGTAGACATCTCTTCACCACTTCAGTATGCCCATCCATTTGCGGGTGATAAACAGTACTCATATTTAACTGGTATCCTGCAAATGAAAGAGCTCCTTCCAGAAGGTGATAGCAAAATCTTTATCTTGATCACTAACAATAGAATGTGGAATTCCATTCAACTTCACAATATTCTCAACAAAAGCGCAAGCAATACTTGTAGTAGTATAAGGATGTCGTATAATATAAAAATGAGCATATTTTGTAAGACGACCCACAACCATAAAGATGATGGTTTTACCTTGAGATGATGAAAGTCCATCGATAAAATTCATATATAGGTCAATCCAAACATCATCAAGAAAAAGAAGAGGTTGAAGCAAACTAAGGGTAGCAACAATCTCATCTTTGTATCATTAACAAACATCATATTCTACAACAAACTTTTTGATGGTTTTCTTTATGCCCTTCCATTAAAAATATTGACAGGTGTGTTTGTATGTACAAAAAAAATCTAGAATGACTAGCAGTTGGTAATAATTGAAACTCCTTCAAAATTATGTTCTAATAAGAAGAATTTGGTTCCAAGATAATTATGCTCTTATAATGCAACTATGAGATTTCAATAGTAATTAAGATTAGAAGTTGATTCTTCTTCTAGCTTTTTAATAATAAATTTATGATCATCCAACCATTCACTCATAATAAATTCTAGCATTTTATAAGTAGAAATAGAAATAACCACTAGTTCAGCTTGCTTTGGAAGGTAAGAAAGTACTACTGTAACTAAATTCTCACTTCCCTTCTTATAAATAATCTCGTAAAGTACTACTGTAACAGAATAGCTTAGTGACCTATTTTTGTTGCTTCAAAGAAAAACCCTTTGCTCAAGAAAATATTTTAGGTTTTAGTGATTGATGTGTATTTGAAATCATCGACCAATTAAGTAAGACCTCCACTTAGTGACTACATGAACAATGGCTAATATCTCATTGTTATAAATAGATAAACTCAAATAAGATAGAAAAAGTGCCTTACTAGTATAAGCAATTGGATGACCTTCTTGCATCAGTATAACTCCAAAACCCACTCCAAAAGCATCATATTCAATCATGAATAACTTGTTAAAATTTGGTAAAGCAAGAATTAGCATAGTAGTCATTGCATACATAGAGAAATAAAAGCATAAGTAGCTTCTTTTGTCCACTTAAATACATCTTTCTTTAAAAGTGATATCAAAGCAACACTAATTTTTTCATAGTTCTTTACAAACTTTTAAATAATAACCAGTGAGTCCTAAGAATCCCTTCATAGCCTTAATTGATTTTGAAATTGGCCAATCTTTCATTAGTTGGATTTTAGAAGGATCAACTACAAGACCCTCTTGAGAAATAACATGGCTAAGATACTCCACTTCAAATTGCTCAAATCTGTATTTTGATTTCTTGACAAAAAAACAATATTCATGAAGAAGGGTAAAGACAACCCACAAATGTAATAAATGACTTTCTAAAGATTGACTATATATCATAATATTATTAAAGAAAATCAAAACAAACTTACAAAGATAAACTCAAAAAATAACATTCATTAAACTCTAACCTCATCCTCTACTTAGAATAGGATACTTATCTTTTACTGTAATATTATTGAGTGCTTGATAATTTATACATATCCATCAAAAACCATTCTTCTTCTTTAGTAATTGCTAGTCATATATGCCTTGACAATTAATCATATGAGTGATGACACATGTGACTTGATACGTAGTCTTTTTTCTTATTATATTATGGTATTTTATCACTTTATATTAACCATTGCATATATATATATATATATATATATATATATATTATGATATCCTTGGATTTGTGTAATCGAAATCAGATCATTATGAGATCATGATAATGAGACTGATTCGCCTTTAAACACAGATCCTAAATAATCCCGATCATAGGTTACTTGAGAGAGACATCAAGATAACTGGACAGACTGATGTGTTGTATACATGTCCATATGATAGATCCAGTTGGTCTCATAATTGCTCGTGTGGGGATACTAGGGATATAATACAAGTGTTCATTGGGGAATGAGTTCATTAATTGATCCGCTTATGGAATGCTGAATGGTTGATGATGCCTTATTGTTAGACAGCGATTATGTAGTCACAGTGGCGTATCTAGTCCTTAGACTTGAGACACCAAGGATGTACTGTATGAGTACCCTACTCTTTGATACCGGACTTATAGGTTTGGATGTCCCAGATTTAGCACAATCGGTCTTTGAGAGTGGTAGTCAACCTTACAAGGGCTATTGAGTGTCGATAGAGGATCATCCACTCTCGGTGTCATTAGAGGAATGTCCCATGTGTTCTTGCTCAAACAAATCCCTAGCTATGGTCATTCAGATTGAGAGAGAAAGAGTTCACTAGGAGAATCCGATTAAAGCAAGACTCGAGTAGAAACCGTATGGTTCTGATAGCACCATATCCGGTATACGGTCCTTAGGATATTAGATGGATAAGAGACTATAGGTACATGGTAACTGAGGATAGATAGGTCCAATGGATTGGATTCTCCTGTATCGTTTGGGGACTACGACGTAGTAGCCTAGTATGTCCGCAATCGATGAGTTGAGTGAATTATTATGAAGATAATAATTCAATTAGTCAGAAGTAGTTTTGACATGTATGACTCATGACTAGCTCGATATAGGGCCTAGAGGGTCACACACATATGGTAGGCGTTGCGATGAGTAGAGGTTCGAATATGAGATATCTGCCGGAGCCCATATCTTATTGGATATCCAATAAGCCCCAAAATTATTGGATCCCATGGACGAGATCCAATAAGAGCCCATAAGAAATTATTAGATAAAGATCTATTAATCTAAGAGGCTTGGGTAGATTGATGAAGATTTAATACCCAATACGGGAGGATCCATTAGGGTTAAGTTGATATGGGACCTCTATAAATAGGAGGGATTCAATGGTTCATAGGCTAGAACTTTCGCTTGCCTCTCCTATTCTCCTCCCCCGATCCACCTCAGAGCAGGAATGGAGTTTTAAGCAGCATCGTCACAACATTATTGTGTGGATCACTGCTAAAGAGGAAGGCGCTTAAACTCCTTCACCATCTCCTAGAGATCTGTAGGGATTCAGGGATGTACGATCTCCCTAGGTAACATAATCTATTATATATGCGGTTTTAAGTTTCGCAGACTTTATGCACCAATCTTCGCACGACGACGAACATATCTTTGGGAATTAGGGATTTTATTTTTAGTTCTTCCATTGCGCTTGTGATGTCGCCCCCAAGATTTCCCAATAGTGGTATCAAAGCCAGATTGTTCGTGCGATAGATTAATTTTGAACTGTGTGTGTTGTGTTTTGGAGAAGCTTTTGGTGTCAAAATCATTAATGCAAAAGCGAGAAAGGGCAGCAATTGTTGCTGCTGTTGTAGATGGCAGTGCTACCATCTGCATGCAAGCAGGTCGCCTACAACGGTAGTTGCAAGGCCGGCCATGTGCAGGCAGGCCCCCTACAGCGGCGCTTGTGGGCACTGTGCGGCAACGGCGCCTACGGGCGCTGTGCACACGGGTTGAGGCACCGTAGGGCAACGACGCCTGCAAACATTGCGCCTACGAGCACGGTCGCCTGCGGGTGCTGCGTGGGGCAGCGCCACCCGTAGGGGCACTCGCAAGTGGGGGCGCCGCCCTTGGGGGCAATGCCACTCGTAGGGGCAACCGCCCGCGGGTGAGCCGCCCATGGGCAGGGGTAGTGCCCCCGTGCCCCCCGCCACACAGGGCCACTGCCAATAGGGTGGCAATGGTTGTAGCCAGTAGGGCATGGGGAGTTTTAGGGTTTTGGGCAAAAAGATAGTTTTGCCCTTGTGAATTTGAGAAATTTCAATTCTGTCCTTTTGTACAAATTATGAAAATACCCCTCAGAAGTCGTAAAATTTCCTACATATCCCTAAATTCAAAAAATATTAATTAATTATAAGATTTAATTAATTATTATATTTTATTATTATCTAATAGTTCTACACGATGATGATTTATACATGTGATGTCTGATATGTAGACGGATGATCATGGACCGTGTGATGTGTGTACTTATGATTATTATTATTGGAGAGGACGAGCCTCCATTTTTATTTCTCATTTATTGTCTGGCATACATGCCTATGATTAAGTTGTAATCACACAAGGAGGTGTAACGGGAGCATGGAAGCCATAGCGGGACCCACGAGACGGACGATCGCAATGCATGGAGATGCGTCGAGATGCCGACGGAACCGACGAGGACGAGATAGACGATCACAGGGCATAAAGATGCACCGTTGCACACATAGATCTTGATGTGAGTGATTAGGCCCATTGGCTCGGGCCTGATCATATTAGGTTGTGGTATATGATTATCTAGTGTGATTGCTTTTACACCTACTAGATATGTATATATATTTGTATGCGCTGTAGATATATATTAAATATGTATATGTATGACATGTCATATTATGAGACCAAATCATAGAAACCCCTCTCTCGATAATATTAAGTCGGTAAACGTGAGGCAATTAGATTAACCCATGTGGCTTTTCATCATTATAGGTAGGGACCGATTCCCGGTGTAGGTTGAGTTGGTTGAGTCCCTCGAGGCTCACCTATATCGCGATTTGCTATCTTGCCTATGACATAGAGATGTTAATGGTGACCTAAGGACATGGTATGCTTAGTCGAGTCCCTCGAGGGTATATCATCGAATCAGACTCATCTTGTAACGATGGTATTGACTTAACCGAACATCATGGTTAGTCAAGCCCCTAGAGAACATAGTGATTCAGAGGTCGAACAGGATGAGAATCACAAGGAGTTGTGATCAGCAAGAGTTGCCTACCTTTTAGGCTTAGTGTGATTGGTCGAGTCTCTTGAGGTTACACTAAGATGCTGATTGGATCTTGATCCCCACTAGAAGTCTATCGAAGACTTCCGTTTCATATGCTGAGGGTGTCGCGTAACTTGCCAATAAAATAGTGAGAGCATATTAAGATAGAAGTCCATATCTTAATTATTTATTTTTTATAAAATCTGTATGTTATTTATTTCTATTGCATCTTTATTTTAAAAAAATATCACTTTCAAATCCCTTACATGACATACTTGATGTTAATCGCCTCATTGGTCCAAATTATATGGATTAGCTCCGCAATTTGAGAATTGTTCTCACGGCGGAGAAAATTGCATACGTCCTTGATATAGTGATGCATACGCCCAAGGAAGGGACAAGCGAGGATGAGATCACTCCCTATGTGAAGTACATTGATGACTCCACTCTTGCTCAGTGTTACATGTTGGGCTCTATGACTCCTGAGTTACAGAGATAACATAAAAAGATGGATACTAGATCTATTCTCCTACATGTCGGTAAACTATTTGAGGAACAAGGAAGGACTCAACGATATGAGATATGTTGAATCTTGGATTTTGATGATGAAACTAATTGATTGTGTTTAGATGTTTAACTATATTTTGAGTGATGTAGGTCTACTCGATCAGGATTAGACAGTTGACGTAGGAGGAATTAACGTTGCGACGGAGGAGATCACGTCAAGATATTGGACGGTAGAAGGCTTCGGACGTTGGGCATCGGGCCAAGGAAAGCGGAATTGCGCCAAGGATATCGGGGTTGCGGAGGTCAACCACCGATTGTGCAACAAGTCACAAGAGAGGACAATGCGCTGAAGAATCAGATGAAGCGCCAACCAATGACGTGCCGGGCAGCAGAATGTCAATTCGCGTTGTAATAATTGTCTAGATCGGAGTAGAGTTTTAGTTTATGTGTGCAGGAATAACTACGATAACGATGAAGACATAAAGCGAAACAAAGTGTGGAGTCAACCGTGAAGGATTCGTTGGGAGTTCGAGAGTTCGACGGAAGTTCAAAGGTTCATCGGGAATGCTGCCGGAACTAGCTAAGAATGAGTAGGGAGCTTGCTGAAGGGTTTTTCGGAAGCTCGCCGAAAGGTTTGTTGGAAGTTCGCGGAGCTCGCTGAGAAAGATCGAAGCTTGCCGAAGAAGCTCGTTGTAACTCACCAAGATCAAATCGTGAAGTCTAGGAGCTTGTTGGGAGTCCGTAGAATGGTTTCCGAGAGTTTATCGAAAGACCGCCGGAAGTTCGCCGAAAGCTTGCCGAAAGAAGTCTTGACTTGTGGACTTTATAATAGCTTAGGAAATATCTTTAAATTCGTTGTTAGCACATTAATTAGGGTTAGGATTAGGTGTTAATCCTATAACCCAAGTAGGGGCTAATTGGGCCCGAGTTCAGACTGGTTTGGGCCAAGTTTGGAGCCCAACCAGTGAGCTGAAATAGTGTAGGCGGTGGCACCGCCAGATTAGGCGATGGCACCGCCTAGAACCCGAGATCTGAGCGGTGGCACCGCCCAGCACCCGAGAGATCGAGCGGTGGCACCGCCACCGATAGGCGGTGGCACCGCCAGCCTCGGAAACCCAAGAGAATTCAAATTTTGGAGCCCAAATTTGAATCCTCTTGGGGCCTATAAATACCCCTCAATTCTCAACTGAGATAACAACCTTTGAGAAGCAAGAGAGTGAGCCAAAAGTCTTAGCAAAGTCTTTAGCAAGTTTTTGTCTTCAATTGCTTTGAGTGTTCATCTCCTTCTTTCTATTCAAAAATTTGTAAGAGTGTGAACCACTTGTAAAAGGTTGTAAGAGGGGTATTAGTCCTTCCCCTACAAGAGATTTGATAGTGGAAGTTGGGAGCCTCTTCGAAGAAGGCTTCGTAAGTGGATGTAGGTCATTTTGACCAAACTACTTTAAAACTGTTGCGTTATCTGGTTTGCATCCTACTCTTGTCATTTACATACTGCAAACTTCTCTACTTAGTCACTATGCTTCCATATGCTTCTAAGTTATCAAGCTTCTAAAATCGGTTTTCATTGATATTGTTTTTTATCGTACGAAAGATTTTTTAAAACCGAAGTTTTAATCCACTGCACTAATTCACCCCCCCCTCTTAGTGCCGCTCCGATCCTAACAATTGGTATCAGAGCCCGGTATTTCTCATTTCAGATTTACACTCGAGAGAAATGGCTCTTCATGGCTTCAAGAGGGCATATCGGTTGTTCGTCCACCGTTGTTTAACGGATTGGACTACACTTATTGGAAAACTCGAATGAGAGTTTTCTTGATTTCTATGAATTTGGATTTATGGAATATCATTGAAAACGGTTTTCAACTTCCCTCTAAACCGATGAGCGATAATGGTCGATTTGGAGAAGAAGTATTTTTTTTTTAAGCATAAAGGCTATGAATGCCTTATTTTGCTTTGGACAAAATGAGTTCAATGGGGGATTTCTACATCTAAACGGCTTTTGATATTTGGCGAACACTTGAAATCATGCACGAGGGAACTAGTAGAGTCAAAGACTCGAAAGTTAACATTTTATTACATGATTTTGAGCTTTTTCGAATGCAACCAAGCGAGACTATTGGCGACATGTACACCCGTTTCACGGATGTCGTCAATAATCTAAGAGTTCTTGGTAAATATTTTTCAAATTTTGATCTCGTAAGCAAGATCTTAAGATCCCTTCCAAAAAGGTGGGATCCTAAAATAACCGCAATACAAGAAACAAAAGATTTAAATATTTTTTCACTTGAAGAACTTATCGGCTCATTGATGACATATGAAATGGTGCGCAATGCACATGATGAACATAATGAACACTTGAACCACCTTCCAAAGAATAGGAAGGATTTGGAACTCCGAACAAATGAATACCACTTGAGCGATGACTCTAGTGATGAGGACAATGATGAACTTGAACTTCGAACACTAAATCTTAATAAGTTCGTTAAACAAAAATATAAAATAAACAATGAACTTGAACGGAGGAAGAGGCCAAAGAAAAGGAAGGCACCCAAGGATGAATCAAGAACTTCCAAAGGTGAAACGACGAATTGGGCTTTGACGGGCTTCGACTACAAGGTAAGTAACTCAACTCTCTTGAATTATTTTGAAATTACTTGAAGTCTTTCATGAGTGCTTAATTTAGATAGTAGGAATAGGAAATAAAAAATTATTTTTCAAAAATTATATCATGTTTTTTTTTCTCTTTAGTATCTTTGAAAAATTAAAAATTTGATCATGAAAAGTATATTGCTAAGGTTTCATGCATGTTATGTTTTGAAATGTTGAATGATGTATGCAACATTAGGGATGATAATTATATAATATGTGATAATGCTCAGGATTAATCCATGCATGTGTATCTTGATGATTTTATTGTTAGGATCGAGAGCACTAAGAGGGGGGGGGGGTGAATTAGTGCAGCGGAAATCTTTCAGCGATTAAAAAACGAAAGCTGCGTTCGTCCGATAAAAACGATTTCGATGTAAAAGCCGATTCACAGTTTGTATCTAAGTGTAGTTTACGCAGTTTGCGTCTAAATGCAGTTTGCGTCTAAATGCAGATTGCGTCTAAGCGCAGTTTGCGTCTAAGCGCAGTTTGCGTCTAAACACAGTTTGCGTCTAAACACAGTTTGCGTCTAAGCGCAGTTTGCGTCTAAACACAGTTTACGTCTAAACACAGTTTGCGTCTAAACACAGTTTGCGTCTAAACACAGTTTGCGTTTAAGCGCAGTTTGCGTTTGAGCGCAGTTTGCGTCTAAACGCAGTTTTACGTCTAAGTGCAGTTTTACGTCTAAGTGCAGTTTTACGTCTAAACGCAGTTTTGCGTCTAAATGCAGTTTTACATCTAAACGCAGTTTTACGTCTAAACGTAGTTTTGCGTCTAAACGCAGTTTTACGTCTAAACGCAGTTTTACGTCTAAACGCAGTTTTGCGTCTAAACGCAGTTTTACGTCTAAACGTAGTTTTACGTCTAAACGCAGTTTTGCGTCTAAACGCAGTTTACGTCTAAACGCAGTTTTTACGTCAAAGCATAATTTTACGTCTAAACGCAGTTTTGAACTTTGAAAAGCGTTTTATGAATACACAGAAAGCAATTTGCAGTTATAAATGGAATCAAAGCGTGGCGCGTAAACTGCAGTGTAAAGATCGCATGCGAAAACACCGATTTACGTCTGAATGCAGATTCGGAAAGATAAGAACTTAGAGACTCATAAAGTAAATGCGCGAGAGGGCAGTAGCAATGTAGGTGGTTTGCAGTAATGATAAAGTGCTCAAAGTAAAAGCAAACCAGAGATTTAGAGTGGTTGGTCGGTCTTGACCTACTCCACTTTGGCTTCCCTCCTCCGGCCGAGGTCACCGGCGTCAACTAGCTGCCTTCCTTCAATGGGCGAAGGCCAACTGCCCTTTACAGTTTCACTCCTTTTGACGGGGCTCGGGGGAGACAACCCTTACAGATCCTTTTCTCCTCTCTTTACAACTCAAGACTTGAAGAACAGAAAGAGGAGACCTTTTGGACTTTACACAAATTTGAGCTCTTAGAATCACAGAAAAGATCAAGAATTCGGTGTAGATCTGTGTGTTTTTCAGTGCTGAATGGGTGGGGTATTTATAGGCCCCAACCCAGTTCAAATTTGGAGCTCAAAACGATCAAATCCCCGAATTCCGGGGATCGCGGTGGCACCTCCTTCTTGGAGAGGTTGCACCGCTGGCAGAGCTTGGAGGCGGAGCCAGGCGGTTGCACCTCTCTGTCGAGGCGGTTGCACCACCGAGTCCTGGCTCGGAGACTAAGCCCCAGGCGGTGCCACTTCTCGACCGAGGCGGTTGCACCTCTGCCTGAGCTCAAGACCCGAGCTCAAGCGGTGCTACCTCTCTATCGGGGAGGTTGCACCGCTTGATCTAGCTTTGAAGATCGAGCTCGGGCGGTTGCACCTCTCGGCTGGGCGGTTGCACCGCCCAGTCTCATTGGAGACATAGCCCGGCGGTTGCACCTCTGGCCTAAGGGCGGTTGCACCGCCGCTGGTGCAATCGAGGGTCCGAATGGTTAGCTCCATTCGCCCGATTTCAATCTTTTCGGGGGGCCCAATTGCCCCAAGATTAAGCTAATGGGATCACCTCCCATTTTCCAACTTAATCAACGTGCTAACTCACGATTAAATCTAAGACAATTTCTGCAGCTTTGCTCGATCGTCAATCGCTTCTTCCGGCGAAGTTTTGGTGAACTTCCGTCGATCATCCGATGAACCCTCGGTGATTCTTCTGCGGACTTCGGCAAACTCCTGGACTTTTGCGACGATCCACTTGGCGAGTTCCGGCGAAGCCTTTTGGCAAGCTTCTGGACTTTCGGATCTGTTCTCGCAGAACCTCCGACGACCGTCCGAACTTCCGTCGAACTCTCGAACTCCCAACGTGATCATGATCTTGACTCTGGCGCAACTCCTGCTGCTTGTCTAACTTTCATCATAGTTAATCCTGCACACTTATCTCAACACATAGATTAGACAACAAATGACAATTGACTTCATCATCAAAATCCGAGATTCAACATTTATGTCATGCATAATGATCATGCTTAATAAATTTCGAAATTATGCATGATGAATCTTGTGATTTATGGATTATTGATTTTTACCATAATGAAAGTGCCTTATTAATTTTTGTTGTAACAAATCTTATACTTTCGGTTTTAAACATGATATATGTTTTTATTTGGCATAAATAAAAATATATGTTTTTAAACATAAATCATATGTTTTGAAACAACCGAAAAGACGAAAACATTCTTGAAAATTATTTTGCTCAATCTTATTGATTTTGATGAATCCATTTGTATTATCTTTGTGAATCTCTTGGATTTTGATAATGATTTTGATGATTTAAATTTGAATAAATTTTTATCGAAATCATGATCTTGATCTCTTGAAATTTATAACATGAAATCCTTTATGAATCAAGATTTCTTACTCTTTATTCTCTTACATTTTGAGAAAATTTTCAATATGAATCATAAGTGTTCTTATGCATGAATTGAAATCTTTTTCTCCTATGTTTCCTTTTGTGATTTACTAAAGAGAATATCCTTTTTGAAAATTCTTAACTTAAAATTTTATTTAAAAATCTCTTATTATTTGATCTCCTAAGATTTTCCTTTGATTATCTATGAGGAGGCTTTTAAAAAAGAAATCATGTCTTTTGGCATTTACATATTCTAATATTTTATGGTATGATTTTTATGTAATTCCTTGTATTCATGAAATGTTTATCTCATCACCCAATTATTTTCTCCTTGATATTCCTTATGTGATGATATGAATACATGAAATATTCATTAATTTGTTTTGATGAAAAGTTATAATCATGAATGGTAGGTTGAAATTTGACAAGTTAATACCATCATAATTTGAAACATTTATAATTTGAAATTATGCATGCAATTACTTTTTATTGTGATGATATATGCATATAATGTGTATCATGAATACTTTATTATCATACATGAAAATAGTGATAAATATTTTGAAAATAAATGTTTGTATCATGTTAGATGATTTTACATTTTGTGCATGATGAGTTATAGCGATGATTAAAATAATATGAATGATGATTTAGAATCATGTATATAATAATGAGTTTATATGTTGATTTGGTATTATGTATGCAATACTTTAACGTATGATAATGATGCACGCAATGATGAAATATTCATGATAAAATTATTATTTTGATATTCATGACTTGAATCTTCTTTTCCTTTTGCCAATGATATGTTGAATCTCGGATTTTGATGATAAAATCAATTGATGGGTTATTTGATCTAATCCATATTATTGAGTTAAGTGTGTAGGATTAACTACGATAAACAGAAAACACAAAGCAAGTATACCGGAGTCAAGTTCGATGAACGTTTAAGAGTCCGAAGAATCGTCGGAGATGTTGCCGGAACCAATCGAGAAGAAATCGGGAACCTATTGGAAGTTCGCCGAAGAGATCGTCGGAGGTTCACAGAGATCACCGAGAAGTCTTAGCTACTCATTAAAGTCATCACAAGTTCGGGAGCGTGCTTAGACTCCGTCGGAAGAAGTTCGTCGGAAAGCTCGCCGGAACAAGACTTGACGTTCGCGGTTAATAAATTGCTTAGGATATGTTTTGTTATGTAGTTCACTTGTAATTAGGATTAGGATTAAGAAGATAATCCTATATCCTGGTTAGGGCCAACTGGGGCCAAAGTCAGATTTGGTTTGGGCTAAAAGTAAGCCAAACCAAGTGAACCGGAGAGTGGTGGTGTGACACCTCTGGGTTGGGTGATTGACACCGCCCCAACACTCAGAAGGCTATTGGTGGCACCGCCAACATTGGGAACCCAAAGAGAATTTGAATTTTGGAGCCCAAATTTTGGAGCCCAAATTTGAATCCTCTTGAGGCCTATAAATACCCCTCAAATCTCTGGTGAGAACACAACTTTTTTGAGCAGCAAGAGTTTGAGAGAAAGGTCTTAGAAAAGTGTTAGCTTGTCTTCTTTTCAATTTGCTAGTGTTCACCTCATCTCTTCTCGAAAATCTGTAAGAGAGTGAACCGCTTGTAAAGAGTTGTAAGAGGGTATTTACCCTTCCATTTCAAGAGACATGCTAGTAGAAGGTGGGAGCCTCATCAAGAGGGGCCTCATAAGTGGAGTAGGTCATTTGACTGAACCACTCTAAAATCGGCGTGATCCTTGGTTTGCATTTCATTATTGCTATTTACATTATTGCAAACCTTCTTATATGCTTTAGTTCCTTATTACTTTTGCTGCGATATTTAAGAATACGCTTTCAAGATTAAGCTTGTCAAGTTTCGCTCTTATCATACTAAAAGATTTTTTTTAAAAAACCGAAGTTTTAATCCAGCTGCACTAATTCACCCCCCCCCTCTTAGTGCTGCTCGATCCTAACAATTGGTATCAGGCGAGGTTATCTCTCATATTTGGTTTAATACCCAAGAGAGATGGCTTACTCAAGAGCATGCATGCAAGAGGGTTATTCTATCACTTTCGTCCACCTATGTTTAATGGGTGGGATTATAACGTATTTGAAGACTCGGATGAGGATCTTCCTCATTTCTATAGATTTTGAGCTTTGGACTATTGTTGAAAACGGATTTCAAAAAAATCTTCTCTTCCGATGAGCCGAATGGAATGAATCGGAGAAGAAGGTTTTTTGCTTTAAATGCAAAGGCTATGAATGCCTTGTTTTGTGCACTAGACAAAAACAAATTTAATCGTGTTTCAATTTGTGATTGCTTTTGATATTTGGAGAACTCTTGAGGTCACTCATGAAGGCACTAGCCGAAAGTGAAAGAGTCCAAAATCAACATTCTTGTGCACTCTTACGAACTTTTCCGAATGAAACCAAGTGAGTCCATGGAGACATGTACACTGGTTTACAGGATGTCATCAATGGACTCAAAGCTCTTGGTAAAGATTTTACTAACTTTGAACTAGTAACTAAAATCTTAAGATCCCTCCCTAAAAGTTGGGATCCAAAAGTTACGGTCATTCAAGAGGCCAAAGACCTTAAAACATTCCCTCTTGAAGAACTCATTGGGTCTCTAATGACCTACTGAAATGACATGTCAAGCTCATGATGAGCTCGAGAACCCCTTCCAAAGAACAGGAAGGATATGACACTCAAATCACAAGAAGACCACTTGAAAGGAACATCAAGTGATGAGGACAGTGACAATGACATTGCACTTTTGACTCAAAAAATTCAAAAAATATTTAAGGAAGAACAAATTTAAAAATAATACAAAAAATAAATTTGAACAAAAGAAGGACCAAGTGATTTGCTATGAATAAAAAAAAAACGGGACACTACAAGAACGATTGCCCTCAAGCCAAAAAAAGAGAACACCAAAGAAGAAGGCTCAAGGCAACATGGGATGACTCAAGCACATCCAGAAGAAGAGGAGTCCAACACCGAAAGCAAGTTGCTCACTACGCCCTAATGGCCTTGAGAAGAAGAGGTAACGGATTTAATTAATGCAGATTTACCTTATCATGATTTATTAAATGCCTTCCATGAGTTATTTGATGAATGTAAGACAATTAGTAGAAAATACAAATTGCTAAGAAAGGAGCATGATAGTCTTACTTGTGCTTTTGATAAATTAAAAACTGAATATTATGATTGTCTAGCTCCATGTGTTAAATGCCATGATTTAGAAACTCTCCAAAATGAGAACTTAGTACTTAAGGACACCTTTGAAGAAATTTGAGGTCGGTAGCAAGTCCTTAAACATGATCCTTACAAATAAGGGTCCGTTCCTAAAAGGAGTGGAATCGGATTTGTGAGAAGTACTCACCAAAATCCAACCACCTTCGTTAAAGGTCCTATCTTACATGTTCAACATCAAAGCAATTGCAACTTTTGTTACAAATATGGACATATAACTTACCAATGTCCATTCAAGAAAATTAGTCCGAACAAATTGATTTGGGTTCCTAAAGGAACCATGATCAAGTCTATGCAACATGATAAACAAGTTATATTAGTTTTTGAGGCACCCAAAAGTAAATGGGTACCTAAAAATAATTCCTTCTTGTAGAAACATACACCATCACATGCTAGGAGCAAGAGATGGTATCTTGATAGTGGATGCTCAAGGCATATGACCGGAGATCCATCCCAATTCACCAAGCTCACTAGCATGGACGAAGGCTATGTCACATTCGGAGACAACAACAAAGGCAAAATCATTGGCAAGGGAACCATAGGTAACAAATCAAGTTTTTCCATTGATGATGTGTTACTAGTTGATGGATTAAAACATAATCTATTGAGCATTAGTCAATTATGCGATAAAGGTTATAACGTTAGATTTGAATCAAATATGTGCATTATTGAAAAACCAAATCATAACATGACTATGATTGCTTTAAAACAAAATAATGTCTATACCATCAATCTTGATGAACTAAGTAATGAAATGTGTTTCTCCGCCATAAATGATGATGCTTGGCTTTGGCATAGGAGATTAGGCCATGCAAGCATGAAAACAATATCTAAAATCTCATCTCAAGAATTAGTACGAGGGATTCCGAATATGAAGTTTATTAAAGATAAGGTATGCGATGCATGTCAACTAGGGAAACAAATAAAAACAAGCTTCAAACCAAAAAATCAAATTAGCACCACTAGACCGTTACAATTGATCAATTTGGACTTATTTGGACCAATTGATACAACTAGTCTAGGTGGAAGCAAATATGCTTTTGTGATTGTGGATGACTACTCTAGATACACTTGGACCTATTTCTTAGCTCACAAAAGTGATTGTTTCAAGTGTTTCTCTAAATTTTGTAAACTCACTCAAAACGAAAAAGGGTTCATGATTTCATCAATTCGAAGTGATCATGGTGGCGAATTTCAAAACCATGACTTTCAAAATTTTTGTGAAGTTAATGGATACAACCATAACTTCTCCACTCCGAGAAATCCCCAACAAAATGGAGTAGTTGAAAGAAAAAATAGAAACCTACAAGAAATGACAAGAACTATGTTAAATGAACATAGTTTACCTAAGTATTTTTGGGCCGAAGCCGTAAATACGGCTTGCTACATCATGAATAGAGTCCTAATAAGACCTTCCTTATCAAAAACTCCCTATGAATTATGGAATAACAAAAAACCAAATATTTCCTATTTTAAAGTTTTCGGTTGTAAATGCTTTATTTTAAATGAAAGGGATGCCTTAGGAAAATTTGATGCAAAATCCGATGAAGGCATCTTGCTTGGTTACTCTTCCGTTTCGAAAGCCTTTCGGATTTTTAATAAAAGAACCTTAGTAATTGAAGAGTCTATTCATGTAGTTTTTAATGAAGTCTCAAATTTTAAGAAAAATGATTTTGATGATGATCTTGGTTTTGATAATTTGAATTTAAATGAACCCTCTCCTTAAAATAGCAACTTGGATGCACCTTCTTCCGAAATTTCCTTACCTAAGGAATGGAAGTATATAGATGCTCATCCAAAGGAGCTAATTATAGGGGATACATCTAAAGGGGTTCAAACTCATTCCTCTTTCAAGAATTTTTGTGCTAATGCCGCCTTCCTCTCTCAAATCGAACCTAAGTGCATTGACGAGGCCATAAAAGATGATTTTTGGATTATTGCAATGCAAGAGGAACTGAATCAATTTGAGAGAAACAAGGTATGGGAGCTTATTCCTAGACCTAGTGACCATTTAGTCATTGGTACTAAGTGGGTCTTTAGAAACAAGCAAGACGAAAATGGTATCGTGGTTAGAAACAAGGCTAGATTAGTGGCCAAAGGTTTCAACCAAGAAGAAGGTATCGATTACGAAGAAACCTTCGCTCCCGTGGCTCGATTAGAAGCCATAAGGATGCTCCTTGCCTATGCTAGTAGTTATAATTTTAAATTATTTCGAATAGATGTCAAAAGTGCCTTCTTGAATGGTTTTATTTCCGAAGAAGTATATGTCGAACAACCTCCCGGATTTGAAAATTCTCTTCTTCCTAATCATGTATTCAAATTGACTAAGGCTCTCTATGGCTTGAAACAAGCTCCTAGAGCTTGGTATGAAAGGCTTAGTTCCTTTCTTATTTTAAATAATTTTACCAAAGGCAAGGTTGATACTACATTGTTTATTAAATATTTTGAAAATAATTTTCTTATTGTGCAAATTTATGTTGACGATATTATTTTTGGCTCTTCGGATGAGTCATTATGTGAATCATTTGTCAAATCTATGAGCCATGAATTTGAAATGAGTTTAATGGGGGAATTAATTTTTTTTAGGATTACAAATCAAACAACTTAAGGATGGTATATTTATTAACCAATCTAAATACACATTAGAATTGCTAAAACGATTTAACATGGATAATTCAAAAGCAATAAACACCCCTATGAGTACTGCGGCTAAGTTAGATATGGATGAAAATAGTGAAAATTTCGATCAAAAAACATATAGGGGAATGATAGGTAGTCTACTCTACCTTACCGCGACGAGACCGGATATTATGTTTAGAGTAGGACTTTGTGCTAGGTTTCAATCAAATCCTAAATTATCTCATCTTAAAAGTGTTAAAAGAATATTTAGGTATCTTAAAGGAACTCCAAATTTAGGATTATGGTATCCAAAATCTGAAAAATTTGATTTAATAGCCTATGCGGATGCTGATTTTGGCGGATGCAGAATAGATAGAAAAAGTATATCCGGAACATGCCAATTTTTAGGACATGCACTTGTTTCTTGGACTTCCAAGAAACAAAATTCAGTTGCACTATCTACGGCGGAAGCCGAATACATTGTTGCAAGTGCATGCTGTGCACAAGTTGTTTGGATGAAAAATACATTAGAAGACTATGGAATTCACTTTAAAAATATTCCCATAAAATGTGATAATACAAGTGCTATATGTCTTACTAAAAATCCAATTCAGCATTCTAGAATTAAGCACATCGACGTTAGGCATCATTTCATACGCGATCATGTCCTTAACAATAATGTTGTTCTAGAATTCATTAACACAAAGCATCAATTAGCAGATATATTCACAAAAGCCTTGAATGAAGACCAATTTGAATTCATTAGAAGGGAATTAGGTATGTTAAATTGTCCCTAAACAATAAACTTATTTGATTGGATTTTCCGTAAAGTCTTTCATCTTCTTTCCATCTCTCGGTGAATCTAATCATTCTCGTTCAAATTCCATATGACATGTTGTGAAATCTCGAAATCGATTTTGATGACTTGATTATGAATTTCAAGTTACCGATTTGATTTAAATAAGTTTTATCTAAATCATAATCTTGATCTTGCAAAATTGGAATCATAAATAATATCTTTTGGCATTCATGAATTGATACTTACAAATATGAAAGTATTGGCATTCATGACTTGAAACATTGTATGCTTAAATTAATCATTCTCCTATGTTTCAAAATTCTTTAAATGCCTTATATGATGATTGAAAAGTAATGTTGAGATTTTAATGTATTTAACGATTTGAATGAGTTTGTATTTGAATTATGATATTGACTTTGTGAAATTACTACTTGAATTTTTATCCCAATCTCTCTCTTGTACATCTACAATTTCTATTATTTATAGAAAGAAGAGATTAGATAATATGAATGCATGCTGAATTTTCCTCTAAAATGAACTCTACGTAAATATTTTTGCATACTTAATTTTCAATGATAAAATTGTTGTATGACAAAATATGTGCTTCAAGTCTCATTTCCCTTTTTGTTGATGACAAAGGGGGAGAAAAGTGATGACTTATATCATTCTTAATAGCATGACAAAATATAAATTGCAAAATCTTTGAGAAAAGTGATTGATATGAATGACTTATATGCCTTGCAAAATCCTTGAAAATATCACAAGATTGATTGATCATATTGAAAGCATGCCTTACATCTAAATCATAAAATTTATATTGAAAATCTTTATCTTCTGTCGTAGTAAAATTCGTCCCTTTTCATTTAACTTATGATTTTCATAGAAGTTTTGTACTCACTATTGTTTAATGAGGATCACGATAAGCTCTACCGTTAGAACTTATCAGGTTATGCTTGAATCCAATAAGATGGAATTCAAGTGTTTTTTTTATCCTCTCATAATATGGCATATAGATAGGGGGAGTTATGTTTAACTCCGTCATCAATTGATTGTCATCATCAAAAAGGGGGAGATTGTTGAATCTCGGATTTTGATGATAAAATCAATTAATGGGTTATTTGATCTAATCCATATTATTGAGTTAAGTGTGCAGGATTAACTACGATAAACAGAAAACACAAAGCAAGTATACCGGAGTCAAGTTCGATGAACGTTTAAGAGTCCGAAGAATCGTCGGAGATGCTGCCGGAACCAATCGAGAAGAAATCGGGAACCTGTTGGAAGTTCGCCGAAGAGATCGTCGGAGGTTCGCAGAGATCACCGAGAAGTCTCAGCTACTCATTAAAGTCATCACAAGTTCGGGAGCGTGCTTGGACCCCGTCGGAAGAAGTTCGTCGGAAAGCTCGCCGGAACAAGACTTGACGTTCGCGGTTAATAAATTGCTTAGGATGTGTTTTGTTATGTAGTTCACTTGTAATTAGGATTAGGATTAAGAAGATAATCCTATATCCTCGTTACGCCAACTCAGGGGCTAAAGTCAGATTTGGTTTGGGCTAAAAGTAAGCCAAACCAAGTGAAACCGGAGAGCCGGTGGTGGTGGCATCGCCCAAAGCACCCGAAAGTGCTGGGCGGTGACACCCTCCTGGCTGGGCGGTTGCAACCAGCCCACACTGGCTGCTAGGCGGTGGCATTTATTGGCTGGCGGTGGCACCGGCCAAAGATCGGGAACCCAAAGAGAATTTGAATTTTGGAGTCCAAATTTTGGAGCCCAAATTTGAATCCTCTTGAGGCCTATAAATACCCCTCAAATCTCAGCTGAGAACACAACTTTTGAGCAGCAAGAGTTTGAGAGAAAGGTCTTAGAAAAGTGTTAGCTTGTCTTCTTTTCAATTTGCTAGTGTTCACCTCATCTCTTCGAAAAATCTGTAAGAGAGTGAACCGCTTGTAAAGAGTTGTAAGAGGGGTATTTACCCTTCCATTTCAAGAGACTTGCTAGCGGAAGGTGGGAGCCTCATCGAAGAGGGGCCTCTCAAGTGGAGTAGGTCATTTGACCGAACCACTCTAAAATCGACGTGATCCTTGGTTTGCATTTCATTATTGCTATTTACATTATTGCAAACCTTCTTATATGCTTTAGTTCCTTATTACTTTTGCTGCGCATATTTAAGAATACGCTTTCAAGATTAAGCTTGTCAAGTTCCGCTCTTATCATACGAAAGATTTTTTAAAAAAACTGAAGTTTTAATCCGCTGCACCAATTCACCCTCCCCTCTTAGTGCTGCTCCGATCCTAACTTGACAAAGGGGGAGAAAGAGTTGTTAATGTGCTATCTTGAATTGATGTAAAGGGTCATCTCAAAAAGAAATTAGCTAGCTTACACAAGTCAAGAAAATGTAAAAACTTGCTTACTTTCTTGCACATCTAAAGAGAATATGCAAATGTAACACTTGCCAAATTGTTTGCTTGCCTCATGTAAAACATTATCCCTTGCTAGGTTGGCATTTTGCTAAGGAAGCAAAAAAAATGACACTTCTTAAAAGAAAAGAAAGTGCTTGCTTTCTTCAACATCTTTAATTTGCTAGTTAGCATAATGTACAATTTACTATCTTAAACATTACAAAGAAATGCTATCATGCACATCGCAAAGAAAAGCAAATATGCTAACTTGCAAATCTTTAAATTTACTAGCTTGTATGTAGTAAAACTTGCATATCGTAAAAATTGCTAGCCTGTAGAGAAGCAAACAGTTGCTATCTCAAGAAAAGCAAAAATGCTAAACTTGCACATCTTTAATTGCTTGATATTATATATATATATATTTTTTTCATACAATGTATTGAACTTTTTATCTCTAAACACTTGATACTTGGAATATTTTAAAATGTGATCTTGATAAGAATGTTTCAAGTTGCTCTTTGTGCTATATCTTTTCAAACGAATCATGAGCCTTGATATCATATATTTCATAATATAGAAACAACAAGATTCCTTTGCTTTGTATGCCTTATGTGATGATTGTACATCAATTTGCTTTATTATGAATTATATGAATCTTGATCATGAACTTGTTAAGAAGAATTTTAATGAATCATGAATCATATCTTTGGTATTCATGAATTGATCCTTATTGATATATTTCATGAATTCTTTGCATATTTAGCTTGTTGAATGGTTGAAATTTTTAGCCATTGAGTCCTCCCTTTCTTTTTGACTTTGATAAAGGGGGAGAAGGTTTTGCTAGCTTGTGCATTGAAAATGAAAGTAAACTTTCTAGGATGCTAAGAAAGTAAAACTTGCAAGCTTGCACTTCTCAAAAAGAGAAGAAAGAAATTGCCTATGGAAAGAAGCAAAAAGTGCAAAACTTAGAAAACTTGCAACAAAATTGCTCTTGCCATGCTTTGTATCAAAAATATGTTGATATCCTTAAAAGCATCGCAATAAATTTTTTAGTGTATCGCAATGTATCACATGTATCGCAAATTAAATTTTTTGAGACTATTATCATATCATGTTTAACAATTGATATCTTTCATTGATATGATAAATTATCATCTCATGATGTATTGCATAATGATATCATGATTTGCGATTGTTTCATGTGATCCTTCATGAAATGATTTCTTTGCATTGTTGTCTTGTATGCATCATGTGATGATTGAAATATTGATTGATGCAAAGTTGATGTAAAAGTCTAAATCATTGATTCCTCTCCTTTATGATATTGACAAAGGGGGAGAAAGTTATTGCTAGCTTGCACACTTGAATGAAGAATTTGCTAGCTCGATCATTGTAATGAAGAAATTTGCTATATCAAACATCATAAATATTGTTACTTGCAAAGAAAAGCAAAGTGCAATCTTGCACAAATATTCAAGTGTCGAATTGCCATAATTGAACTTAAGAATCTTGCTATGCTTTTGTGCTTATATGTTGTGATAAAAATCTAGCTTCAAGTTGCAAAAACTTGCATATCTTTTAAAATAGCTAGAGCTACTTCTCCTTTTTGTTGATGACATAGGGGGAGAAGTATATTGATGACTTCATGCAATGAATTGAATATTTTATATTTGCATGATGGTTTAAATATTTTTTCATAACATTTGATGAATGTTACTTGGATTTGGGATAATCCAAGTGTTTTATCAATGGCATATTGATAGGGGGAGTTTGGTTAAACTCCGGGGAGTTAAGGTTAACTCCGTTAGTCATCAATTAGTTGTCATCATCAAAAAGGGGGAGATTGTTGAATCTTGGATTTTGATGATGAAACTAATTGATTGTGTTTAGATGTTTAACTATATTTTGAGTGATGTAGGTCTACTCAATCAGGATTAGACAGTTGACGCAGGAGGAATTGACGTTGCGCCAGAGGAGATCACGTCAGGATATTGGACGGCAGAAGGCTTCGGACGTTGGGCATCGGGCCAAGGAAAGCGGAATTGCGCTAAGGATATCGGGATTGTGGAGGTCAACCACCGATTTGGCAACAAGCCGCAAGAGATGACGATGCGCTGAAGAATCGGATGAAGCGCCAACCAATGATGTGCCGGGCACCAGAATGTCAATTCGCGTTGTAATAATGATGAAGACATAAAGCGAAACAAAGTGTGGAGTCAAGCGTGAAGGATTCGTTGGGAGTTCGAGAGTTCGACGGAAGTTCAAAGGTTCGTCGGGAATGCTACCGAAACTAGCCAAGAATGAGTAGGGAGCTTGCCGGAGGGTTTTTCGGAAGCTCACCGGAAGGTTCGTTGGAAGTTCGCGGAGCTCGCCGAGAAAGATCGAAGCTTGCCGAAGAAGCTCGTTGGAACTCACCAAGATCAAATCGTGACGTCTAGGAGCTTGCCGGGAGTCCGCAGAATGGTTTCCGAGAGTTTATCGGAAGACCACCGGAAGTTCGCCGAAAGCTCGCCGAAAGTAGTCTTGACTTATGGACTTTGTAATAGCTTAGGAAATGTCTTTAAATTCGTAGTTAGCACATTAATTAGGGTTAGGATTTGGTGTTAATCCTATAACCCAAGTAGGGGCCAATTGGGCCCGAGTTCGGACTGGTTTGGGCCAAGTTTGGAGCCCAACCAGTGAGCTGAAATAGTGTAGGCGGTGGCACCACTAGATTAGGCGGTGGCACCGCCTAGAACCCGAGATCTGAGCGGTGGCACCGCTGGACTGAGCGGTGGCACCGCCCAGCACCCGAGAGATCGAGTGGTGGCACCGCCAGCCTCGGAAACCCAAGATAATTCAAATTTTGGAGCCCAAATTTGAATCCTCTTGGGGCCTATAAATACCCCTCAATTCTCAGCTGAGATAACAACCTTTGAGAAGCAAGAGAGTGAGCCAAAAGTCTTAGCAAAGTCTTTAGCAAGTTTTTGTCTTCAATTGCTTTGAGTGTTCACCTCCTTCTTTCTATTAAAAAATTTGTAAGAGTGTGAACCACTTGTAAAAGGTTGTAAGAGGGGTATTAGTCCTTCCCTTACAAGAGATTTGATAGTGGAAGTTGGGAGCCTCTTCGAAGAAGGCTTTGCAAGTGGATGTAGGTCATTTTGACTGAATCACTTTAAAACTGTTGCGTTATCTGGTTTGCATCCTACTCTTGCCATTTACATACTGCAAACTTCTCTACTTAGTCACTACGCTTCTAAGTTATCAAGCTTCTAAAATCGGTTTTCATTGATATTGCATTTTATCGTACGAAAGATTTTTTAAAACTGAAGTTTTAATCCGCTGCACTAATTCACCCCCCCCTTTTAGTGCCGCTCCGATCCTAACAAGATATCCAAGAGCCTCTTCCGCGCTCGGATGACTGAGGGGACACCGGTTCAAAACCATGTCCTAAAGATAATTAAGTGGATAAAGAAACTCATAGGTCTAGGAATGGTCCTAGAAGATAACTTACGTGTATATATTATGCTTCAGTTCCTACCAGATTTCTTTTCACAATTCATAATGAATTTTAATATGAACAAGTTTAAGATGACTCTCCTAGAGCTCCTCAATATGTTGAGGGAGGCAAAGAGCACTATAAAAAAGGAGAAGCCAGTTCTTTACACTAGTGAGACCAGAAAGAAAAGGAAAGCAGAAAAGTCTCTTAAGAAGGGCAAGAGTAAGGGCAGACCAAGTAAAACAAAAATTGCTAAGAAAGAGCCGGTAAAGGACAAAGGCCAGTACTTCCACTATGGCAAAGATGGGCACTAGAAGAGGAATTGCAAAGAGCACCTTGCAGAGAGGGCGAAATAGAAGCTTTGAGAAGCTTCAAGTACATTCATTATCAGTCTACATTTGTCAGACTCTTATGATAACACATGGGTATTAGATACCAGTAGTGCTTATCATATTTGTAATTCATTGTAGGTTCTGGCAAGGCCTAGGAGATTGGTGAGAGGTGAGATGGACCTCAAGATGGGAAATGGAGCAAAAGTTGCTACAGTAGTTGTTGGCGAGGTTGCCCTACATCTGCCTGGTGGAGCTATTATTGCATTAGATGCATGTTATTTTGTTCCTTCTATTATCAAAAACTTTATTTCTATTTCATGTTTGATAGTTAGTAGATATAAATTAGTTTTTGAGAATAATAGTTGTTCAATATTATTAGATGATGAGATCATCACGAAAGAAACATTGCATAATGGTTTGTTTATACTAGACACTACTCCATATATCATGAATGTAAGAGGAAACGAGATGAGGTGAACAGTGCATACCTGTGGTATAGATATCTAGATCCATTGCATACATGAGAGAAGGATTCAAAAGTTGCTCAAGGATGGATATCTAGATCCATTTGATTATGCAACTTGCGAGCCTTGTCTTCGTGGAAAACTGACCAACTCTTCATTTAGTGGAATTGGAAAGAGAGCTACTAAGCTGTTGGAACTCATACATAGTGATGTATGTGGACCCATGTCAACTCATGCCATTGGTGGTTACTCCTACTTCATTACCTTTACTGATGATTTCTCAATGTATGGATATGTGTACTTAATAAAGTACAAGTCTGAGGCCTTTGAGAAATTCAGAGAGTATAAGAATGAAGTGGAGAACCAGACTGGAAAGAGTATCAGGACTCTTCGATCAGATCGAGGAGGTGAGTACTTAAGTACAGAGTTTACCCAATTCCTCAAGGACTATGAGATTTTATCCCAATGGACACCTTATTATACACCTCAGCTTAATGGTGTGTCTGAAAGAAGGAATCATACACTGTTAGATATGATACAGTCCATTATGAGTTTCGCTAACCTACTCATCTCATTCTGGGGATATGCCCTAGAGACCATAACTTACCTTCTGAATAGAGTTTCAACTAAGTCGGTAGTGACTACACCATATGAGATATGGAAAGGGAAGAAGCCCGATCTTAAAGTTATTAAGATTTGGGGCTACCCTACCCACGTTAAAAGACACAACCCCGATAAGTTGGAATCAAGGATGGAGCAGTGCAAGTTCGTGGGATACCCCAAGGAAACTTATGAGTATTATTTCTATCATCTCACAGACCAAAAGGTTTTTGGAGCCAAGAGAGTGATGTTCCTTAAGAAGTAACACATTCTTAGCGAAGACAGTGGGAGCATGATATAGTTGAGTGAGGTTGGATAACCTAGCTCAAGCACTACTCTATAGCCTGAGTTTGTTCAGGTACCTAATACACAAGTTTCAACTTTACGTAGGTCCGGTAGAGTATCCCATCCTCCTGAGAGATATGTGGGATATATTAGAGAAGAGTATGTTGTGGATATTGATCCTCAGACCTACGAGGAGGCTATTATGAGTATAGACTCTAGGAAGTGACAAGAAGCCATGAATTTTGAGATGGATTCCATATACTCCAATAAAGTTTGAAACTTAGTTGATGCACCCGAGGGTATTGTACCCATCGGTTGTAAGTGGATCTTTAAGAAAAAAATCAGAGTAGATGGAAAGGTAGAGACCTATAAAGCAAGGCTAGTGACTAAGGGGTATCGTCAAAGGCAAAGTGTTAACTATGATGAAACCTTCTCACCCGTAGCCATGCTAAAATCTATCCGAATTCTATTAGCTATTACAACACATTATAATTATGAGATTTGATAGATGGATGTGAAAATCATATTCCTCAATGGGAACCTCGAGCAGGAGGTGTATATGATATAACCCGAGGGATTCGTGTCCAAGGACTACCTAGAGAAGTTGTGCAGGTTGCTTAGATCCAATTATAGACTAAAGCAAGTTTCCCAAAGTTGGAACATAAGATTTGATGAGGCAATCAGATCTTAAGACCTTGTTAAGAATGAAGATGAGCCTTGTGTATATAGGAAGGTAAGTGGGAGCACTATCACTTTTTTGGTGTTATATGTGGATGACATCCTGATCATTGGGAATGATATAGGAATACTATCCACAATAAAGGTTTGGTTATCCATACACTTCTCCATGAAGGACTTAGGGGAATCATCTTATATCTTGGGGATTCAGATCTATAGAGATAGATCAAAGAGTATGCTTGGCTTGTCTCAGTCCAGGTACATTGACACCATTGTCAAAAGATTTGGCATGGAAAATTTCAAGAAATATCTTATACCGATGAGATATGAGATATTGCTTTCTAGGAGTATGTCCCAAAAAACTCCTAAAAAAAGAGCAAATATGGATAGGATATCCTATGCATAAGAAATATGGTATATCATGTATGTCATGCTATGTATCAAGCTTGATATAGTGCATGCTCTGAGTGTCACGAGTAGGTATTAAGCGGATCCAAGCTAGGAGCACTGAAAAGCAGTAAAGTGTATCCTTAAATACTTAAGAAGGACTAAGGATCTTTTAATAGTATATGGAGGTAGTAGCCTCAGGGTTAAAGGCTACACGGACTTGAGTTTTTAGTTTGATATCGATGATAGCAAGTCGAATTCGAGGTATGTGTATACCTTGAATGGAGGAGTAGTGTGCTGGAAGAGTTCCAAGTAAGATTCCACTACTGACTCGACCATAAAGGTGGAGTACATTGCTGTAGCAAAGGCAACAAAAGAGGGAGTCTAGATGAAGAAGTTTATCATAGATTTGTGAGTCATGCCGAGTAATGAGGAGCTTATTTCCTTATATTACGATAACAACGGGAAGATTGCTTAAGTGAAGGAACTCAAGTCTCATCAAAAGTGTTCTAAGGAGGTTCCTCATAATCAGAGAGATCGTGACCCAAGGAGATGTAGGAGTGGAAAGAGTTCCATCCGAAGATTACATTACAGATCCACTAACAAAGCTGTTGTCTCAGATTGTCTTTGAGTGTCACAAGAGTCTGATGGGGATCAGACATATAGGTGATTAGCTTTAGGTCAAGTGGGAGATTGCTAGTCATATGTGCCCTACAAGTTAATCACGTGAGTAATGATATATGTGACTTGACACGCAGTCTTTTTACTTATTATATTTTGGTATTTTCTCACTTTATATTGATTATTTCATATATATATATATATATATATATATATATATCCTTGGATATGTGTAATCGGAATCGGATTATGATGAGATTATGATAATGAGACCGATCCACCTTTAAATATAGATCCTAAATATTCCCAGTCATAGGTTACTCGAGAGGGACATCGAGATAACCAGAAAGACTAGTGTATTGTATACTCATCCATATGATGGATGCAGTTGGTCTCATAGTTGCTCATGTGGGGACACTAGGGATACAATATAGGTGCTCATTGGGGAATGAGTTTACTGATTGATCCGCTTACGAAATATTGAATGGATGATGATACCTTATTGTCAGATAGCGATTTCGTTGTCATAGTGGTGTATCTGGTCCTTAGACTTGAGACACCAAGGATGTCTTATATTAGTGCTCCACTTTTTGATACCGGACTTATAGGCTTGGATGTCCCAGATCTAGCATAACCGGGCTTCGGGAGTGACAATCAACCTTACGAGGGCTATTGAGTGTCGATAGAGGATCATCGACTCTCGATGTCATGAGAGGAATATCTTATGTATTCTTTCTCAGACAAATCCCTGACTAGGGTCATTCATATTGAGAGAGAAAGAGTTCTTCGGGAGAATCCGATTAGAGTAAGACTCGAGTAGAAATCATGTGGGTCTAATAGCACTATACCCGGTATACGGTTTCTAGGATATTAGATAGATGATGGACTATGTTGGGAAATCCTTGGGGGCAACATCATATGCACAGCGGAAGAACAAGAAAAACAAAATCCCCGATTCCCAAAGAGATGTTCGTCGTCGTGTGAAGATTGGTATGCTAAAATCTGCGAAACATGAAAACTGCGTATAGAGTAGATTGTGTTACCTAGGGAGATCGTATATCCCTATTTCCTTGCAGATCCTTAGGAGAGGGTGAAGGAGGTCAAGCGTCCTCCTCTCTAGCGGTGATCCACACAGCAAGGTTGCGACGACGCTCCTCAAAACTCCAGACCTACTCTGAGATGGAGATGGAGAGGAGAATAGGAAAAGGCAAACAAAAGCTCTCTAGCCCATGGGGCTCTGAATCCCTCCTATTTATAGAGGTCCCTTATCAAACCCTAATGGGTCCTCCCTAGTGGGTATTGGATCTGCATCCAATAAGACAAGAGCTCCGCCGGATATCTCATATCCAAACCTCTATTCATCTAATGCCTACCATATGTGTGTGACCCTCTAGGCCAAATATCGAATCTGGCCGTGAGTCATACCTGTGCCGAACTCCTTTTCTAACTCAGTGAATTATTATCTCTGTAATAATTCACTCAACTCATCGACTACGGACGCATTTAGGCCACTACGCTTATAGTCCCCAAACGATACAGGGAATCCAATCCATTGGACCGTCATGCCCTCGCCATCAGATACCTATAGTCTCTCATCCATCTAATATACCGTAGACCAGATATCCAAAGATGGTGTTGTTAGAACCACACGGTTTCTTCTCGAAGTCTCGCTCTAATCGGATTCTCTGAGAACTCTTTTCTCTCAACCCGAATGACCCGACCAAGGATTTATCTGAGCAAGAACACATGAGATATTCCTCTCATGACGCCGAGAGTGGATGATCCTCTATCGACACTCAATAGCCCTCGTAAGGTCGACTACCACTCCCAATGACTAGCTGTACTAGATCTGGGACAGCCAAACATATAAGTCTGTTATCAAAGAGTGGAGCACTCATACAGGACATCCTTGGTGTCTCAAGTCTAAAGACCAGATACACCACTAGGACTATGGAATCGCTGTCTGACAATAAGGCATCATCAACCATCCAAAGATTCTCAGTAGCAGATCAATCAGTGAACTCATTCTCCAATGAGCACTGTATCAGTATCCCTAGTGTCCCTACACAAGCAACTATGAGACCAATGCATCTATCATATGGACGTGTATACAAAGACACCACCTGGTCGGGTTATCACGATATCCCTCTCGAAAAACCTATGACCGAGAGATTATTTAGGATATGTGTTTAAAGGTGAATCGATCTCACTATCGTTATCTCATCAACATCCGATTCCCATTGCACAAATCCAAGGACATCACAATATATGTATGCATTTATGCAATAGTTATAAGGTGATATATGCCAAAAAATATAATAAGCAAAAAAAATTCTATATTAAGTCACACGTGTCATCACCACGGATGGGCTTGCTGGGCACCTATGACTAGCAATCTCCCCACTTGACCTAAAACCAATCACCTATGTGTCCCATCCCCATCGCACTTCGTGATGCTCAAAACAAATCGGAGACAACGACTTTGTTAGTGGATCTGCAATGTTATCTTCGGATGGAACTCTTTCCACTACTACATCTCCTTGGGTCACGATCTCTCTCGACAAGGTGGAACCCCTCATAACATGCTTAGATTTTCGATGAGACCTAGGTTCCTTTGCTTGAGCAATCGCCTGCTATTGTCGCAATATAGGGAGATCGGCTCGCTACCCCAAGACGACTCCCAAATCTGTGATGAACTTCTTCACCCAAACTCCCTCCTTTTGTTGCATCGATGTAGCAATGTACTCCGCCCTCGTGGTCAAGTCGCCAGTGGTATCTTGCTTGGAACTCTTCCAAAGACACACTCCTCCTCCATTCAAGGTGTACACATACCCCTGAATTGACTTGCTATCATCGACATCGGACTGAAAACTTGAGTTAGTGCAGCCTTTAACCTTAAGGCTATTACCTCCATACACTAGTAAAAGATCCTTAGTCCTTCTCAAGTACTTAAGGATACACTTTATTGCTTTCGATGCTCCAAGCCCGGATCCTAATACCGCCAGGACACTCGAGAGCTTATGCTTATATTAGGACTAGTACATAGCATGACATACATGATAGACCCTATTGCTGAGGCATAAGGTATCATATCCATGTTTGCCTTTTCTTTTGGAGTCTTTGGGGACATACTCGTAGAAAGCGATATCCCATGTCTCATTGGTATGAGACCTCTCTTGGAATTTTCTATGCCAAACCTTTTGACAATGGTTTCTATGTACCTGGATAGGGCAAGCCAAGCATTCTCTTGGATCTATCTCTATAGATTCTTATCCTCAAAATATAGGATGCTTCCCCTAAGTCCTTTATGGAGAAGTGTCTAGATAACCAAGCCTTTACTGTGGATAGCATTCCTACGTCATTCCTAATTATCAGGATGTCATCCACATATAACACCAAAAAGGTGATAGCGCTCCCACTTACCTTTCTGTATACACAAGGCTCATCTTCGTTCTTAACGAAGTCATAAGATCTGATTGCCTCATCAAATCTTATGTTCCAACTTCGGGAAGCTTGCTTTAATCCATAAATGGATCTAAGCAACCTACACACATTATCTGGATAGTTCTTGGTCACGTATCCCTCAGGTTGTATCATATACAACTCCTCCGCGAGGTTCCCATTGAGGAATGCGGTTTTCACATCCATCTGCCAGATCTCATAATCATAGTGTGCTGCAATAGCCAATAGAATTCTGATGGATTTTAGCATTGCTACGGGTGAGAAGGTTTCGTCATAGTCAACACCTTGCCTTTGACGATACCCCTTAGCCACTAGCCTTGCTTTATAGGTCTCTACCTTTCCATCTACTCCGATCTTTTTCTTAAAGATCCACTTGCAACCGATGGGTACAATACCTTCGGGCGCATCAACTAGGTTCCAAACCTTATTGGAGTACATAGAATCCATCTCAGAATTCATGGCTTCTTGCCACTTCCCGGAGTCTATACTCATAATAGCCTCCTCATAGGTCTGAGGATCAATATCCTCTGCATCCTCTCCTCTAATATGTCCCACATATCTCTCAGGAGGATGGGATACTCTATCAGACCTGCGTAAAGTTGAAACTTGTGTATTAGGTACCTGAACAGACTCGGGCTGTAGAGTGGTGCTTGAGCTTGGTTCTCCAACCTCGCTCAATTCTATCATTCTCCCACTATCTCCGCCAAGAATGTGTTCCTTCTTAAGGAACACTGCTCTCTTAGCTACAAAGACCTTTTGATCCTCGAGATGATAGAAATAATACCCACAAGTTTCCTTGGGGTATCTCACAAATTTGCATCGCTCTGTCCTTGATTCTAACTTATCGGGGTTGTATCTTTTAACATGTGTAGGGCAGCCCCAAATCTTAACAACCTTAAGATCGGACTTCTTCCCTTTCCATATCTCATATGGTGTAGACACTACCGACTTAGTTGGAACTCTGTTCAGAAGGTAAGTTGCAGTTTCTAGGGCATATCCCCAGAATGAGATGGGTAGGTCAGCGAAACTCATCATGGATCGTACCATATCTAATAATGTACGATTTCTCCTTTCAGAGACACCATTGAGCTGAGGTGTATAAGGAGGTGTCCATTGGGATAATATCCCATGGTCCTTGAGGAACTGAGTGAACTCTATACTTAAGTACTCACCTCCTCGATCTGATCGAAGAGTTTTGATAATCTTTCCAGTCTGGTTCTCCACCTCATTCTTATACTCTTTGAATTTCTCAAAGGCCTCGGACTTATACTGTTACGATCGGAGCGGCACTAAGAGGGGGGGGTGAATTAGTGCAGCGGTAAAATGACGTTGGTTTAAAAACTTCCGTACGATAAAAAACCAATATTGATGAAAACCGATATGGAAGCTTGATAACTTAGAAGCGTATGAAAGCGTAGTGACTAAGTAAAGAAGTTTGCAGTATGTAAATGGAAAGAATAGGATGCAAACAAGAGAACACGGTAGTTTTAAAGTGGTTCGGTCAAAATGACCTACATCCACTTGCGAAGCCTTCTTCGAAGAGGCTCCTAACTTCCACTAGCAAATCTCTTTGTAGGAGAAGGACTAATACCCCTCTTACAACCTTTACAAGTGGTTCACACTCTTACAATTCTTTTCAACAAGAAGAAGGGAGGTGAACACTCAAGCAATTTGAAAACTAGACTTGCTAAGACTTTGCTAAGGCTCTTTTCTCAATCTCTTGCTTCACAAAGGTTGTTCTCTTAGCTGAGATTTGAGGGGTATTTATAGGCCTCAAGAGGATTCAAATTTGAGCTCCAAATTTGAATTCTCGTGGAGTTCCCGATGTCATGGTGCCACCACCGTCCATCGCCGACGTTTGATAGTGCTGGTGGTGCCACCTTCTCGGGCACTGGGCAGTGCCACCGCCCAGCCCAGCGGTGCCACCGCCACAAGATGTTTTCAGCCTACTAGTTGGGCTTCAATCTTGGCCCAAACTAGTTCAACTCGGGCCCAATTGGCCTCTTCATTTGGGTTATAGGATTAACACCTAATCCTAACCCTAATTAACGTGCTAACTACGAACTTAAAGACATTTTCTAAGCTATTACAAAGTTCATAAGTCAAGACTTCTTCCGTGAGCTTCCCACGAACTTCCACGGTCTTCCCGATAAACTCTCGGAAACCATTCTCATGGACTCCGCAAAGCTCCTAGACTTCACGATTTGATCTTGGCGAAGTTCCAACGAGCTTCTTTGGCAAGCTCGATCTTTCTCGACGAGCTCCGCGAACTTCCAACGAACCTTTTCAATGAAGCTTTAAAACCCTTCGCAAGAAGCTCCCTACTCATTCTCGGCTAGTTCCGGCAGCATTCCTGACGAACCTTCGGACTTCCGTTGAACTCTCGAACTTGCAACAAATCCTTTGCGCTTGACTCCGACTCTTTGTTCCGCTTTATGTCTTCATCATTATCGTAGTTAATCCTGCACACATAAGCCAAAACTCTACTCCGATCTAGACAATTATTACAACGTAAATTGACATTCCGTTGCCCGGCACGTCATTGGTTGGTGCTTCGTCCGATTCTTCAGTGCATCGTCCTCTCTTGCGGCTTGTTGCCCAATCGGCGGTTGACCTCCGCAACCCCGATATCCTTGGCATAATTCCGCTCTCCTTGGCCCGATGCCCGACGTCCGAAGCCTTCTGCCGTCCAATATCCTGACGTGATCTCCTCCGGCGCAACGTCAATTCCTCCTACGTTAATTGTCTAATCCTGATCGAGTAGACCTGCATCACTCAAAATGCAGTTTAAATTATAAACACATATCAAGTGGTTTCATCATCAAAATACGAGATTCAACAATCTCCCCCTTTTTGATGATGACAACCACTTGATGACGGAGTTAACCTTAACTCCCGGAGTTTAAACAAACTCCCCCTATCAATATGCCATATTGATAGAACCTTGAATTCAAGCAGAATTCAAGTCATTGCAATATTCATCATGAATACTTGCAACACATCATCATGAACATATGCATAAACTTATGCATATCATGTCATCAACATACTTCTTCCCCTTTGTCATCAACAAAAAGGAGAAGTACAACTATTCTTTGTGTTGGTAATATAAGTTCAACTCATTGCATGAAAAACATAATATTAAGTTTTATCATCATGCAGTTTTGAAGCTAGAAAATTTAGCAAGTAATGCATCATGCTTAGGACATTCAAGTTATCAAGTTTTAGATATGTAAATTTTACAGCATACAAGATAGCACTTTTGGTAATGTTCAAGATAGTAAGTTCTACATCATGCAAACTAGCAATATTGAGATGTTCAAGAAAGCAACTCTTGCTTCTTGAAATATGCAAATTTGTCAAGTTTTGCTAGATGTGCAAGTTAGCATTTTTACCTTTTAAGATAGGCAAGATAGCACATTTGCTTCTTTTGAGATAGCAACTTTTTGCTTCTCTTTAGACTACAGGCTAGCAATGTTTACGATATGTAAGTTTCACAATATACAAGCTAGCAAAAATTTCGAAAGCAAACGTAAGATAGCTTTCTTGTGTAAGCTCATAATTCTTGCTTCCTATTGCAATGTGCAAGTTGCAAGTTTTGCTTCTTGAGATAGGCAATATATTTCTTCTCCTTTTTAGAAGTGCAAGCTTGCAAGTTTTACTTCCCTAGCATGCTAGGAAGTTTACTTTCATTTTTAATGCACAGGCTAGCAAAACCTTCTCCCCTTTTATCAAAGTCAAAAAGAAAGGGAGGACTCAATGGCTAAAAATTTCAATCATTCAACAAGCTAAATATGCAAAGAATTCATGAAATATATCAATAAGGATCAATTCATGAATACCAAATATATGATTCATGATTCATTAAAATTCTTCTTAACAAGTTCACGATCAAGATTCATATAATTCATAATAAAGCAAATTGATGTACAATCATCACTATAGCTCATTATGCACAAAATGTAAAATCATCTAACATGATACAAACATTTATTTTCAAAATATTTATCACTATTTTCATATATGATAATAAAGTATTCATGATACACATTATATGCATATATCATCAAAATAAAAAATAATTGCTTGCATAATTTCAAATCATAAATGTTTCAAATCATGATGGTATTAACTTGTCAAATTTCATCCGACCATTCATGATCATAACTTTTCATTTGTTTGTATCAAAATAATATCAAGAGTATTTCATGCATAATTTTATATCACCACATAAGGAATATCAAGAAGAAAGTAGTTGGGTGATGCGATAAACATTTCATGAATACAAGGAAAAAATCATATCATGAAAGATTAGAATATGTGAATACCAAAATGCATAATTTCTTTTTGAAAAACCTACTAATAAATAATCAAAAGAAAATCTTGGGAGATCGATTAATGAAAAAATCTTGATTCACAATAAATCTTAATTTGTAAATATCACGGAATCAAGATCACGATTTCGGATAAAACTCATTCAAATTCAAATCGTCCAAATCATCAAAATCTCAACATTACTTTAAAGAGATTCAAAATGGTATATATAGATTTATCATAAAGTAAATTAATTTGTAATCATCACATAAGGCATTTAAAGAATTTTTGAAACATAGGAGAATGATTAATTTAAGCATACAATGTTTCAATCAAATTCAAGTCATGAATGCCAATACTTTCATATTGTGAATATCAATTCATGAATACTAAAAGACATTATTTATGATTCCAATTTTGCAAGTTCAAGATTATGATTTAGATAAAACTCATTTAAATCAAATCGTTAACTTGAAATTCATAATCAAGTCATCAAAATCAATTTCGAGATTCACAAAATTAGTAAAATAAATTCATTAATTTCAATAGGATAGAGAATTTATTTCCATTTCATACAATTAATTTCATGTGAGTGTATTCAAGTCTTTTGTGAAAACATGTATCATCATCGAAACATAAGTTTCGTCATGAAGCCGTTAAGACCAAACACATCATGATATGACATCTATCATCAAAAGACTATTAAGAAATTCATACATAGATGTACATGCACTATGTCATCTTAATATGTCATAAAAAACGATTAGTCTAAAAACATGTTAATCTAAAATGAGAGTTTCAAATCAACATTTACATCAAAAAAAAACTCAAGTATGTCATAAAATCATCAAGATACACATGTATGGATTAATCCTAAGCATTATGACATATCATATAATTATCATCCCTAATGTTGCATATATCATTCAACATTTCAAAACATAACATATAAGAACCTTAGCAATATACTTTTCATTATCACTTTTTTTAATTTTTCAAAAATGCTAAAAAGAGAAACATGATATAATTTTTGAAAAATAATTTTTTTATTTCCTATTCCTACTATCTAAATTAAGAACTCATGAAAAACTTCAAGTAATTTCAAAATAATTCAAGAGAGTTGAGTTACTTACCTTGTAGTCGAAGCCCGTCAAAGCCCAATTCGTCGTTTCACCTTTGGAAGTACTTGATTCATCCTTGGGTGCCTTCCTTTTCTTTGGCCTCTTCCTCCGTTCAAGTTCATTGTTTATTTTATATTTTTGTTTAATGAACTTATTAAGATTTAGTGTTCGAAGTTCAAGTTCATCATTGTTCTCAACACTTGAGTCATCGCTCAAGTGGTATTCATTTGTCCGAAGTTCCAAATCCTTCCTATTCATTGGAAGGTGGTTCAAGTGTTCATCGTGTTCATCACGTGCATTGCGCACCATTTCATATGTCATCAATGAGCCGATAAGTTCTTTAAGTGGAAAAATATTTAAATCTTTTGTTTCTTGTATTGCGGTTATTTTAGGATCCCACCTTTTTGGAAGGGATCTTAAGATCTTGCTTACGAGATCAAAATTCGAAAAAGATTTACCAAGAACTCTTAGATTATTGACGACATCCGTGAAACGGGTGTACATGTTGCCAATAGTCTCGCTTGGTTGCATTCGAAAAAGCTCAAAATCAGGTAATAAAATGTTAACTTTCGAGTCTTTGACTCTATTAGTTCCCTCGTGCGTGATTTCAAGTGTTCGCCAAATATCAAAAGCCGTTTCGCACGTAAAAATCCGATTGAACTCATTTTTGTCCAAAGCGCAAAATAAGGCATTCATAGCCTTTGCGTTTAAAGAAAAATACTTCTTCTCCAAATCCGACCATTCGTTCATCGGTTTAGAGGGAAGTTGAAAACCATTTTCAACGATATTCTATAAATCCAAATTCATAGAAATCAAGAAAACTCTCATTCGAGTTTTCCAATAAGTGTAGTCCAATCCGTTAAACAACGGTGGACGAACAACCGATAAGCCCTCTTGAAAGCCATGAAGAGCCATTTCTCTGGAGTGTAAATCCGAAATGAGAAATACTAGGCTCTGATACCAATTGTTAGGATCGGAACGGCACTAAGAGGGGGGGGTGAATTAGTGCAGCGGTAAAATGACGTTGGTTTAAAAACTTCCGTACGATAAAAAACCAATATTGATGAAAACCGATATGGAAGCTTGATAACTTAGAAGCATATGAAAGCGTAGTGACTAAGTAAAGAAGTTTGCAGTATGTAAATGGAAAGATTAGGATGCAAACCAGAGAACACGGTTGTTTTAAAGTGGTTCGGTCAAAATGACCTACATCCACTTGCAAAGCCTTCTTCGAAGAGGCTCCCAACTTCCACTAGCAAATCTCTTTGTAGGAGAAGGACTAATACCCCTCTTACAACCTTTACAAGTGGTTCACACTCTTACAATTCTTTTCAACAAGAAGAAGGGAGGTGAACACTCAAGCAATTTGAAAACTAGACTTGCTAAGACTTTGCTAAGGCTCTTTTCTCAATCTCTTGCTTCTCAAAGGTTGTTCTCTTAGCTGAGATTTGAGGGGTATTTATAGGCCTCAAGAGGATTTAAATTTGGGCTCCAAATTTGAATTCTCGTGGAGTTCCCGATGCTGGCGGTGCCACCGCCTGTCACTGTCAGACGTTGACAGTGCTGGGCGGTGTCACCGCCCAGCCCAAGCGGTGCCACCGCCTACAGTGTTTTCAACCCACTAGTTGGGCTTCAATCTTGGCCCAAACTAGTCCGAACTCGGGCCCAATTGGCCCCTACTTGGGTTATAGGATTAACACCTAATCCAAACCCTAATTAACGTGCTAACTACGAATTTAAAGACATTTTCTAAGCTATTACAAAGTTCATAAGTCAAGACTTCTTCCGCGAAGCCTTAGGCGAACTTCCACCGGTCTTCCGATAAACTCTGGAAACCATTCTGCGGACTCGAAGAAGCTCTAGACTTCACGATTTGATCTTGGCGAAGTTCCAACGAGCTTCTTTGGCAAGTTCGATCTTTCTCGATGAGCTCGTGAACTTCCAACGAACCTTCCGGCGAAGCTCAAAAAAAACCCTTGACAAGCTCCTACTCATTCTCGGCTAGTTCGGCAAAGATTCTGACGAACTTGGGACTTCCGTCGAACTCTCGAACTTCAGAACAAATCTTTTGCGCTTGACTCCGACTCTTTGTTTCGCTTTATGTCTTCATCATTATCGTAGTTAATCCTGCACACATAAGCCAAAACTCTACTCGATCTAGACAATTATTACAACATAAATTGACATTCGTTGTTAAGACGTCATTGGTTGGCGCCGTCCGATTCTTGATTGCATTGTCTCTCTTGCGGCTTGTTGCCCAATCGGGGTTGACCTCCACAACCCCGATATCCTTGGCGTAATTCCGCTCTCCTTGGCCGATGCCCGACGTCCAAGCCTCGTCGTCCAATATCCGACGTGATCTCTCCTCACTAGCAACATCAATTCCTCCTACGTTAATTGTCTAATCCTGATCGAGTAGACCTGCATCACTCAAAATGCAGTTTAAATTATAAACACATATCAAGTGGTTTCATCATCAAAATACGAGATTCAACATGTACTTCATTAAGTACACTATTCATACCTTGAGAAATCATTAGTAAATGTAATGAAGTAGGAGTAACCTCCAATGACATGAGTTGACATGGGTCCACATACATCACTATGTATGAGTTCCAACAACTCAGTGTCTCTCTCTCCAGTTCCACTAAATGGAGAGTTGATCAGTTTTCCATGAATGCAAGACTCACAAGTTGCATATGACACATAGTCGAATGGATCTAGATATCCATCATTTAGCAACTTTTGAATCATTCTTTCATGGATGTGACCTAGCCTACAATGCCACAGGTATCCACTGTTCAACTTATCTCATTTTCTTTTGGACACATTTACTGTTCAACTTATCTCATTTACATTCATGATATATGTATATACATATATATACATATATATACATATATATATATATAGATATATATATACATATATACATATATACATACATATATATATATATATATATATATATATACATACATATATATATATATATATATATATATATATATATATATATATATATATATATATAATTCTTAGCTAATAAAGGATTTCTAATAAAAGAAATAAATAAAAATAGCAATCCCTAATTTGCTACATTTAAGGACTCTTAACATAATTAGGAAAAACTCAAAAACTCTTTTCATAATTAGAAAAAATTAAATAAAAAATAAAGATTAATATTAAATCTCTAAAATTAAGAATTTCTAAAATTATGAACTCGTAACATGTAGATGAAAGAAAAAAATCTTTATTTTTCAAAGAGGCAATGGAACATACATCTTCGGAGTGAAATATAACTCATCGTTTATCTAGCTACGAGGCAAAGGTAAGGAATGAAGGAAAGAAATCCCCACCCTTAAATAAGAGGAGATGTGCCATCAATATAAGAAAATTTTATTTTAATATTTATTTTTATTTAATTTACTAACAAAAATGATATCATTACTTGAAATGTTGAATAGTTACTTCGTAAATTTTATTAGCAAGCAAGGAAATAAAATTTCATACCCAGGTTGTGATATTCGGTATCACACCCCGAATATGAAATATCATGGTGTGGAACCATATTAGGCTACTAAGATTTAATCTGGGCTATATTGTGTCTTAACGATGACTTCAAGTTCTTGGGTGCGGGAGATTAAAATATCCTGATTAATTCTACATCAGAAGTGAAAAAGATTAAGATTAACTTATAAGGATCTAATGAGTATATTATTATTAATTTCAGTTTAAATATTTTGACCAACAGTTTGGGCCAAATAAACGAAATTAATAGACTTATTAGCCCATCAAACGTAGTCATGACAAAAACAAGCATACAAGGGAAATGATAATGTATTGATCTAGTTATTTGAAAGAGTTCTTGGAGCCCTGAAATTGATCTAAAAATAGGCAATTCTCAGTGATTGCACCTCTTTTGGGAAAAACTTTGAGCTGTACATGATAAACCAAGAGTTTTGCTTGCTCGTAAACATTGAAGCTCCAGATGAGGCGTAAAAGCTTCTAGTGAACCTACAAGTTATTTGCCAACTTAATCTATTTAGGCCAATACGTTGAATACAATGAGATGCTCTCAAGGTGAGGCGTAAAAGCTTCCGGTGAACGTATAAGTTATTTGCCAACTTAATCTTTGTTAGGCGATAAGTTGAATACACTGAGATGCTAACTACGGGGAATTAAGTCGTTGAAAGTACGTACATGAGGTTTCAGCTTCCATGAATCTAACTGTATATGCATGATAACAAGATGAAGGAAGTTCCAATGTATAGACATGAGTAAATGATTCACACGTCAACAAAATTATTGAATCAAGCCGCATAAAATAATTTCTTTCTGAAAAGAGTAAGATCTAAACATAATCTTAAATCGCATACGGAAGGAACGATTCTATCCCTCGATGCAGCTTTATGGTCAAAACTTTTTTCCCAAGGATCGAGCACATCGGAAGAGGCGGCATAGGTAAAGGAGAATTAAATGATGAATATTTTATGCAAAAAATAATAATAATTTCTTAGGTTGAAAAATAAAAAAATATTCGATTTAATATTTTCATTCAATGTTTGTTTTCCCTAAGTAAATTAAATACAAACGTTATAAAACTTTAATGCCTCATTATTAAGGAATGGATATTTATAATATAGAAAACGAGGATAGGAACCATAGCACCATATTTGGCACAGGTTGCCAACATCCTCTTTGCCCCACCATTCTTCTGCTATCCTTCTTAGATCTTTTAGTGCTAACTCTCATTCCGTAGGCATTCATCCCATCCCTTCCCTTCCGTCTACATGTTATGATTTCATAATTTTAGAAATTGAATTTGATATTAATCTTTATTTTTATTTAGCTTTTTCTAATTATGATAAAAGTTTTTGAGTTTTTGCTAATTATGTTAGGAGTCTTTGATGTGGTAAATTATAGATTGCTATTTTTATACTATTTTTATTTTTTATTAGAATTAAATAACTATATATATGTGGAATGCCTTTTGTTATTTTTCAAGAAATCAAATATAACTCAAAGCTTTTGGCCAATTTGGAGATTGGTCCCTCAAAACGATAAAAAAGAGATTGATCCTCTAGAAGCGTTGAAATCTCTATCTATTTTCTTAGATAAAGTCTTATAATTTTATTCTTTGGTGTCAGAATAGTGTTTCCAAAGTTCTTGTGGTATTTTCTTGGTATTCTTAAAGTTTTTACGGCGTGTCCTCGGTGTTCCCAAAGTTCTCGCGACATTTCCTTGGTGTTCTCTTAATCTCCTCTTCAACGTCACCATAGGCCTGATGGTCACATTGCCAACGAGTTTCCAAAGTTCTTGTAACATTTCTTTGGCATTTCCTTAATCTCCTCTCTGATGTCACAACAGGTCCGATGCTTGTATCACTAATGGCGACTTCACCTTCAATGTCACCTTCAACGCAAGTAAGCAGTACTCATGCCCTTAGACTCAAAATCAAAAGATATGTAATGACTTCTAATAATTCTATAAAATCCCAATTTAAAGTCTTGGAAGTAAAATTTGAGAGCAAGTTGCAAGTGTTGAATCTCGGATTTTGATGATAAAACCAATTGATATTGTTTATGATTTGATCACGTTTTGAGTGACGCATAATGGTTCGATCAGGGAGAGACAATTAAAGTAGGAAGAACCATGTTGGGCCAGAGAAAAATATGTCAGAAGATTAGACGTCGTGTCGAAGGATCGGTGGACGTATCGACAGAAGACTTCGGGTCAAGGATTCGGGAATCAGGCCAAAAAGAGTGGATATTGTGGCAAGGATATCGAAGTTGTGGAGGTCAACTGGCCGATTGGGCAATAGGCTGCAAGAGAGGACGATGCGCTGAAGAATCGGATGAAATGTCGATGGACCAATCACATACCGGATGACATGATTCATTCTTAGTAATAATTGTTTAGATCGTAGTGTGATTTTATGTGTCCAAGATTAACTATGATAGCAAGGCATAAAACAAAATGAAGTCCCGGAGTCAAGAACGCGATTTCGTTGGGAGTTTAAGAGTTCGTCGGAAGTCCGGACATTTGTTGAAAGTTTTGCTGGAACCAACCGAGAAGTCCAAGAGCTTACTGGGAGTCCACTGGAACATTGCCGAGAGATCGTCGGAAGTTCGCCGGAAGAAACCTAGACTTACGAACTTTGTTTAGTTTAGTAAATGTCTTAAAATTCATAATTAACATATAATTGGGCCAACCCAATTAGGAGATAGTTGGGCCAAGTTTGGGCTGTGTTGGGCTAAGAGAAAGGCCCAAAAGTGATCAAATAGGTGAAACCGTCGTGGCACAGTCTCCAAGACTATGTCAGACGGTGGTACCGCCAGTCTGGGTAGTACCACCCAGTCTACGAGACTATCTGGGCAGTAGTATCACTAGACTGGGTAGTGGCATCACCCAGTGTCAGGTTGCAGGCAGTGGTATCGCCCACTGTAAGCGGTGGTATCCATACCTTGAAATTTTGGGAGTTTGAATTTTGGGCTCCAAATTTGAATCCATTTGGGGCCTATAAATACTCCAGATATTCTTACATGGATAAGCAAGAAATATTGAGCAAAACTCTGTAATTCTAAAGTTGTAAACCTTAAAAAGTTTAGTTCCCACCCAAAGCTTAGAGAGAGTTCTGAGGGAGGTATGAGAGGGATACTTTGTAAAAGAGGGTTGTAAAAGGTTGTCTCCTAAACCTGTAAAAAGGAGAAGAGGGTGTAGAAATCTCTTGAGAGTCTAAAAGCAAAGGTTGTCTCCTACCCCTTTCATCCCTAGATAAAAAATATAAGCACAGATAGTCTAAAAGCAAAGAAACGGTGTAGAAATCTCTTGAGAGATTCCTCCTTTAGCCTTAAACTTAGAATTATGTTTAGGGAGGAGAGTGAGTGCTTGTAAGGGTTATCTCCTAAACTTGCAAAAAAGGTAAAGAGGGGTGTAAAAGGTGATTGGCCTTCGCCTATTGAAGGAAGGCCTCTAGTGGATGCCAGTGACCTCGTCGGAGGAGGAAGCTGAAAGTGGATGTAGGTCACGTTGACCGAACCACTCTAAAACTCTGGTTTGCATTTACTTCATGCCATATATATACTGCAAACCTCTTTAATAGCTTACTACCTTCAATACATTTACATATGCTTTTAAAATATTACATTTACGAAACAATTTTACGTCAGAAATGGTTTTATCGTACGAAGATTTTTTGAAGATGTAGTTTTTATCCGCTGCACTAATTCACCCCCCCCCCTCTTAGTGATGACCTTGACTCTTGATCCTAATAATTGGAATTAGAGCCTCATTTTCTAATTTGGTTTAACACCCAAATAGAAATGGCTCTTTTCGGCTTTCAAGAGGGTCACTCTCTCATTCGTCCTCCCTTTTTCAATGGGACGGACTACACTTATTGAAAAACTCGAATGAGAGTTTTCTTGCTTTCATTGAATCTCGATTTATGGCACATAGTAGAAAACGGATTTGAAATGTCTTTTATTTTAATGAACAATTGGAATGATTTAGAGAAGAAGACATTTTCTCTAAATGCAAAGGCTATGAATGTCTTATTTTACGCCTTAGACAAAAACGAGTTTAATCGGGCTTCTTTGTGCGAAACGACTTTCGATATTTGACACATTCTTGAAACCACACACGAAGGCACAAGTAGTGTTAAAGTTTCGAAGTCAATCTTTTAATGCACGATTTTGAACTTTTTTAAATGAAACCAAGCGAGACTATTAGAGATATGTACACCTATTTTATGGATGTCGTCAATAGTTTAAAAGCTCTTGGTAAAAGCTTTTCAAATTTTGAACTCGTTAACAAGATTTTACAATCGCTTTCTAAAAATTAGGATTCGAAAATAACGACTATTCAAGAATCAAAGAACTTAAACTATTTTCCACTCAAAGAACTTATAGGGCCTTTAATGACCCATGAAATGACATGCAATGAACATAAAAAACTTGAGAACCACCTTCCAAAGATTAAGAAGGATTTTGAACTTAGAACATTTGAAGACCACTTGAGCATAAGCTCAAGTGATGGTGAACATGAACTCCTCAATAAAAAATTTAAAAGGTTTATGAAACAAAAATTAAAAAATAAAAAGAATGTAACTACTTGCTTTGAATGCAAGAAGAAGAACACAAAGTGAGATATCGAGCTCTTTCGAAGACAAGGAAAAAATCAACAAAGGTGAGGTGGTACACCACGCTTTAACGGCTTTTGACGTTGAGGTAATCAAAATGCCTTTAGTTTATTTTGAAATTATATAATGCTTCTCATGACTTATTTTTAATTTAGTTTTAATTTAGTTTAAGAAAATTAAATATTTTTTTTGAATTGAATGTTTAATGAAAATACAAAAATAAAATTGAATCATGCTTACCTTTCCAATGATTTTAAAAACAATCATTAAAAATGCATATGATAAGCAAACAAAATGATTTTGATTGAAAATATGAAATCATGCTATATGTGATTAAGAAGTAATAATGTGTATCATGTTGATTTTCAATGTTATTTCTTGATTTTGATTAAATGAAATCATGTTTGATTTGATGTAATGTATAATGATGTAATAAAAATATTAAATATTTTGATACCATGATTGACGATTTTATGCATGAGATTTTAAAGTTATACATGATGATCTTTGTGATTTATTGGTCTTAATGGTTTTTTATGATGAAATTCATTTTTTTATCCTAAAAGTTGATGCATGTTTTTATTTGTAATAAAAAGATAAACGCATACTTGTATGAAACTAATAACTTAAGATGAAACATCTCTATCTTATTGATTTTTCAATAAAAGATTAATGAATCCATGTACATTATGCTTTGTGAATCTCTTGGACTATAAGAATGATTTGATGAATTTGAATAAGACTTATCTTGATTTTTTGAAATTTATAACTTAAGATTTCTTATGTAAGAATCAAGATACTATAATATTTGATCTCCTATATTTCTTTTTGGTATTTATAAAAATAAAAAAAATTATTGAAATAAATCATGTCTTTTGTAGTTCAAGAGGTCTTATATTTCATGATATGATGTCATTGTATTTATGGCTTGTATGGCTTGAAATATTTTGGAATGATGCATGCAACACTATGATTTTTGAAATAATGTGAAAATCAATAATTATCATTTTCTAAAATAATACTCTAGAATGATGATTTAGAATCATGCATATAATGATGATTTTATATTTTATATATATGATGATTTGGTATTATGCATACATTACTTTAACTTGTGATAATGATGCATGCAATGATGAAATATTCATGATAAAATAATTATTTTGACATTCATGACTTGAATTTTCATCTATGCTATTTACTTTTATCATAATTTAAAAATTAATGTAAAGGGTCTTCCCTTCTTTTTACAATGACAAAGGGAGAGCAAAACTTGCTAGAAAGTAAATTTGCTAGCTTACATAATTCAAAAAGAGGCAAACTTACTAGCTTGCTAATCTCAAAAAAGAAGCAAGAAGTGCTATCTTGCATATCTCAAGAGAAGCAATGTTTGTCAAGTTACACATTTCAAAAAGAGGCAAAATAGTCTATCTTGCACATCTCAAAAGATGTAAAATTTTGATAACTTTTTGTGTAAAATTTGATAGCTTGCATACTATAAATTTGCATACCAAAAGTGCTATCTTGCCTACTCAAGATGCAAAACATGCTAACTTGCACTTTACAACGGAAGAAAATTGCTAGCTCAAACATTACAAAGGAAGCAAAAATTTGCTAGCTTGCAACTTGCATATTTCAAGAAGCAAGAGTTGCTTTCTTGGATATCTCTAATTTGCTAGCTAGCATGATGTAGAACCTGCTATCTTGAATATTATAAAGAAATGCTATCTTGCACATCGCAAAGAAAAGCAAATATGCCAACTTGCACATATTTAAATTTGCTAGCTTGTATATTGTAAAACTTGCATATCTAAAACTTGGTAGCTTGAATGTTCTAAGCATGATGTAACACTTGCTAAATTTTCTAGCTTCAAATTGCATGATGATAGAACTTGATATTATGTTTTTCATTAAATGAGTTGAACTTATACTCTAAACACTTGATAGTGAACTTCTTCTTTTTGTTGATGACAAAGGGGGAGAAGTATGTTGATGTCATGCATGATTTGATCATGACATATTGCTTGAATTTTTAAATCCAAGAGTTTCTATCAATATGGCATATTGATAAGGGGAGTTTGTTTAAATTCTGGGAGTTAAGGTTAACTCCGTCGTTGATTGGTTGTCATCATAAAAAAGGGGGAGATTGTTGAATCTTGTATTTTGATAAAGAAACTAATTAATATATGTTTATGTTTTAGTCTGTGTTTTGAGTGACGTAGGATGCTTCGATCAGGATGAGACAATTAAAGCAGGAAAAATAATGTTGGGCCGGAGGAAAACATGTCAGAAGATTAGACGTCGGGCCAGAGGATCGGTCGACGTATCGATAGAAGGTATCAGGTCGTGGATTCGAGCATCGGACCAAGAAGAGCGAATATTATGCCAAGGATATCAGAGTTGCGGAGTCAACTGGCCAATTGGGCAATAGACTGCAAAAGAGGACGATGTGCCGAAGAATCAGACGAAGCGTCGAAGGACTAATGATAGTCAAACAACTTGATTAATGCTTAGTATTAATTATCTATATCGAAGTATATTTTTACATGTGCAGGATTAACTATGATAGCAAGGCATGTAGCAAAATGAAGTCCTGAAGTCAAGATCGAGATCATATTGGGAGTTCGAGAGTTCGTCGGAAGTCCAGACGTTCGTCGGAAGTTCTGGTAGAACTAACCGAGAAGTCTCAGAGCTTGCCAAAGAAGCTCGTCGAAACTAACCAAGAAGATCATCATGAAGTCCAAGAGCTTACCGGGAGTCCGCCGAAACATTGTTGAGAGATCGTCGGAAGTTTGCCGGAAGCTCATCGGAAGAAGGGACTTGTTTAGCTTAAATGTATCTTAGATTTCGTAGTTAGCATATAATTGGACTTGGATTTAGGCCAACCCAATTAGGGGCTAGCTAGGCCCATGTAAGAACTGTGTTGGGCCCAATAAGAGGCCCAAATAGCGCCACAAGGAGTCTTGTCGTCGTGGCACAGTCTTCGAGACTATGTCAGGCGATGGTACCGCCCCTAGCAGGGTGCCAGGCGGTGGTACCACCTAGCACTACACCCTAGGTGGTGGTATCGCCAAACCTAGGCGGTGGTACCGCCTAGGGCAGTGTCAGCGTCAGATTGACATTGGGCGGTGGTACCGCCCAACGCAGGCGGTGATACCGCTCATGCTCAGGGAACCCAGGATGGGAAAGGTTTAAGCTCTAAGTTTAAATCAACTTGAAGCCTATAAATACCCCTCTCATCCCTAGTTAAAAGAAACAAGCACAGAGAGTCTAAAAGCAAAGAAACGCTATAGAAATCTCTTGAGAGATCCCTCCTCTAGCCTTAAACTTAGATTTCTGTTTAGAGAGGAGAGTGAGTGCTTGTAAGGGTTATCTCCTAAACCCAGTAAAAGGAGAAGAGGGGTGTAAAAGGTGATTGGCCTTCACCTATTGAAGGAAGGCCTCTAGTGGACGCCGATAACCTCGTCGGAGGAGGAAGCCGAAAGTGGATGTAGGTCACGTTGACCAAACCACTCTAAAACTCTGGTTTGTATTTACTTCCTGCCATTTACATACTGCAAACCTCTTTATAGCTTACTGCCTTCAATATGTTTATGTACGCTTTCAAAGTATTACATTTACGAAACGATTTTACGTCGGAAACAGTTTTATCGTACGAAGGTTTTTTGAAGACGTAGTTTTTATCCACTGCACTAATTCACCCCCCCTCTTAGTGCTTACCACGACTCTTGATCCTAACAATTTCATGGCATACAAGCCATAAATACAAAGAAATCATATCATGAAAGATTAGACCAGTTAAATACCGAAAGACATGATTCCTTTTGAAAAACCTCCTCTTAAATAATCAAAAGAAAATCTTAGGAGATTAAATAATAAAAAATATTCTAAAGAAATTTTAAGTCATGAATTTTGAAAAAGATATTCTCTTTAGTAAATCGTAAAAGAAACTTAGGAGAAAAATATTTTAATTCATGCATATAAAATCTTGACTTAAGCATAAGAAATCTCAATTTATAAATCTCAAAAAATCAAGATAAAACTTATTCATATTCAAATCATCAAATCAAAATCATTTTCAAGAGATTCATAAAAATATAGTTAGATTCATTAATCTCTCCTTTCATTATGAATCATAAAAATTATAATTTCAAAAAAATTATTCATATGGATAAATCTCAATAAGAAGATACAAGAACCCATAATAGGAGATCTTGATTCATAAATGATTTCTAGTTATAAATTATGAGAAATCAAGATCATGATTTCGATAAAACCCATTAAATTCAAATCGTTTTCATAATCCATGAGATTCATAAAAGAATAATATACATGTTTCATTAATCTCCTTTTTGAAAAATTTGATAAAGTAGGAAAAATAAAATTTTCAAGGAGAAACATTTCCTCTTTTTAGTTGTTTCAATACATGTGATTTGTTTCATTCAAGCATGTCCTTTTAATTTATGTCAAATAACAACATTGATCAATTGTTTAAAAAAATGAAAAAGAACTTTCATTGCAATAAAGATCAATAAGCCAAAAATCATCATGCATAATTTCAAAATAGAAACTCATTAAGCATGATCATTATGCATTAAATTATCAAGCATGATTTCTTAATGTTAGGATCAAGAGCACTAAGAGGGGGGGGGGGTGAATTAGTGCAGCGAAAAACTTTCGACGATTAAAACTGTGTTCGTACATTGAAATCCGATTTCGACGTAAAAGTCGTTTCATGTAGATAATAACTTTGAAAGCTTACGAAAATGTATTTGAAATAAAGTAAGGAAGACAGTTTATAGTTAAGATAAATAGCACAAAGGAAATGCAAACCAAATTTTAGAGTGGTTCGGTCAAATGTGACCTACATCCACTTTCAACTTCCTCCTCCAACGAAGTCATCGACATCCACTAGAGGCTTTCCTTCAATAGGCGAAGACCAACCACCCTTTTATAGTTTCACTCCTTTTGATAGGCTTAAGAGACAACCCTTACAGAATTTCTCTTATCTCTTGAAAGATCAAAACTTGGAAGAAAAAGGGAGGAGAACTTCTAGACTTTACAACACTTTTGAGCTCTAAAATCACAGAGTAAGATCAAGCTTTCGGTGGTTTGGGTTACCATTTCATTACTGAAAGGGTGTGGTATTTATAGGCCCCAAACCAGTTTGAATTTCGAGCTCAAAACTATCATCTCCTGAAATTCCGAGGTCTAGCGATTGCACCGCTTGGCAGAGCTCGGAGACTGAGCCTCTGGGCGGTGCCACCGCCTAACAGGGGCAGTTGCAACGCCTAGTCTCGCTCGGAGACTGAGCCTAGGCGGTGCCACCGCTTGACTAGGGCGGTTGCACCACTTGGTAGAGCTCGGAGACCGAGCTCAGGCGGTTCCACCGCCTATCAGGGGCAGTTGCACCGCCCAGCCTAGCTCGGAGACTGAGCCCTGGGCGGTGCCACCACTGACCCAGGCGGTGCCACCAGCCAAGAAATCTAGGTCTGAATGGGCTGATCCATTCGGCCCAATTTGGGTCTGTCAAGGGTCCAATTGCCCCAAGATTAAGTTAATAGGATCACCTTCCATTTCTAACTTAATCATCGTGCTAACTACTATATTTCTTAAGACATTTACTGCAATTTGCTCTGGTGCATTAATCGCTTCTTCCGGCGAACTTCCGTCAATCATCCGATGAACCCTCGGTGATGCTCCTGCGGACTTTCGGCAAACTCCTGGACTTGCGACGATCCACTTAGCGAGTTCTGACGAGCTTCTTTTGGCACGCTCCTGAACTTCTTGGATTTGTTCTTGCAAAACCTCTTACGATCGTTCGGACTTCCGTCGAACTCTCAAACTCCCAATGTGATCATAGTCTTGACTCCGGTGCAACTCCTACTGCATGTCTTACATCCATCATAGTTAATCCTGCACATGTAAAATAAAACTTCGATCGAGACAATTAATCCTAAGCAATTAACCAAGTTGTCTGGCATGTCATTGGTCCCTCGACGCTCCGTCCGATTCTTCGGCATATCATCCTCTCTTGCGGCCTATTACCCAATTGGCCAGTTGACTCCGCAACTCCGATATCCTTGGCACAATACTTGCTCTTCTTGGCCCGATGCCCGAGTCCACGACCCGAAGCCTTCTGTCGATACGTTGACCGATCCACCGGCCTGACGTCCAATCTTCTGACATGTTCCTCTGGCACAACATGAATTTTCTTGCTTTAATTGTCTCATCCTGATCGAAGCATCCTGCATCACTCAAAACACAGATTAAAACATAAATACATATCAAGTGGTTTCATCATCAAAATATGAGATTCAACAATCTCCCCCTTTTTTATGATGACAACCACTTGATGATGGAGTTAAACTTAACTCCCGGAGTTTAAACAAACTCCCCCTATCAATATACCATATTGATAGATCCTTGAATTCAAGTCATTGCAATATTCATCATGAATACTTGCAACACGTCATCATGAACTTATGCATAACATCATACTTCTCCCCCATTGTCATCAACAAAAAGGAGAAGTCCAACTATTCTTGTATTTGGAATATAGGTTCAACTTACTGCATGAAAAACATAATATCAAGTTTTATCATCATGCAGTTTTGAAGGTAGAAAATTTAGTAAGTGTTACATCATGCTTAGAACATTCAAGCTATCAAATTTTAGATATATAAGTTTTACAACATACAAGGTAGCACTTTTGCTTCTTTTGAGATAGCAACTTCTACATCATGCAAGCTAGCAAATTAGAGATATTCAAGAAGGCAACTCTTGCTTCTTGAAATATGTAAATTTTGTCAACTTTGCTAGATGCACAAGTTAGTATGTTTTGCTTCTTGAGATAGGCAAGATAACACTTTTGTAATTTTTGTTTCTTAAGATGTTCAAGATAGCAAGCTCTACATCTTGCAAGCTAGCAATGTTACAACATTTTATAACATGCAAGCTAGCAATTTAGAGATGTTCAAGAAAGCAACTCTTGCCTCTTGAAATATGCAAGTTTGTCAAGTTTTGCTATATGTGCAAGTTAGCATTTTTGCCTCTTGAGATAGGCAAGATAGCACCTTTGCTTCTTTTGTTTGAGCTAGCAATTTTGCTTCCTTTGCAAAGTGCATGTTTCTAAATTTTGCAAGATGAGCTAGCGATATTTCTCCCCCTTTGTTAATGTCAAAAAGAAGGGAAGACCCTTTGCATCAATTTCTAAATCATGACAAAGGTAAGTATCAATCTTATTTGTGCATCATTATATTTTAAATTAAAACATATATATTTTCAAAACTATACATTTTATTTTTCATGCATGATACAAATAAATCAATCATCATTATGAGCATATCATACGTGATATTCAAGCATTAAAATTTTTAAGCATTTATCAACATGTTGATCATGATATCAAACATTCATCATTTAAAGCATTCATGATACACATCATATGCAATACACCATGTACATCATTATCATAAGTATTGCATGCATCATTTCAAATTCATGAATATTTCATCATTGCATGCATCATACCAAATCATCAAATATAAAATCATCATTAATGTATGATTCCAAATCATCATTTATTTCACATCATGATGGTACCAATTTTGTCAAATTACATCCTACCATGCATGATCGAAACTTCTTATTTGTATACATCAAAACAAATTAATGAATATTTCATGTGTTCATATCATCACATAAGGAATATCAAGAAGAATTATTAGGTGATGAGATGTATTTCATTCATTCAAAGAATTTTACATAACAAAATTCAAGTCATAAGCCTTAAAAGATGCCATGAGAGAACATATAAACAATCTTGATTTATAAAATAAATACTCAAGTTATAATTTCAAAAACTTAAGAGAAACTGTGATTCATTTTAACAAATCTCCTCTTAAATAAATAATATAAAGAATTCTTAGGAGATCATGAAAAAGATAGAATTTATTCAATCTTGTAAGAGAACAAGATATTAATTCATGCATATAAAATCTTGATTTAAGCATAAGAAATATTAATTTATAAATTTTAAAAAATCAAGATAAAGCTCATTTAAATCATCAAATCAAGATCAATAGATTATCAAATATGAATTGTTAGGATAAAAAAAATCCGAAAATAAAATTTAACACTTTTATGCATTCGGACATGGTTTTGCTATAGATTTTCAAACACAATCATGAAGTTAAAACATGCTCATGATCATGAAAAATTTTGTATCCAAAACATATAATTTCCAACATATTATTAAGGCATGTAATAGTGTAGAGTTCTCATCATAGCAATTAAGTGAATGAATTAAGAACGTCCGAAAAATGATTTTAATAAGTTCATTGGAACACATTTTTGTCATATGTTTTTCAAATACACTCATGAAAATAACACATGCTTATCATCATGTATATATTAAAATCTCATGCATAAAATTGTCAATCATGGTATCAAAATATTTAATATTATATTATTATGTATTTCTTCAAATCAAACATGATTTCATTTAATCAAAATCGAGAAATAACAATGATACACATTATTACTTCTTAACCACATATAGCATAATATTAATCTTCTTAATATTTTCATTAAGACATCAAGCATGGTTTTAATCAAAATAAAAAATAATCAAGATACACATTTTTTCTTCTTAAGAAAAATATACATATGATCATTAGATTTAAATCTAACATTTTATTCCATTAACATAAAACATGTAATTTTCAAAATTACGAGCATGATCATATTCTTGCATTTTCAAAAAAAAAAATTTAATATGTAATTTTCAAGAAAAATAATTATTCTAAAAAAGAAAATGCATCATGGAAAACATCAAGTAATTTAAAAATAAATTAAGGGGGTTTCGATTACCTCATCTTTGAATGTCGTTAAGGCATAGTTTGCCACCTCGCCTTTCTTGATTTTCTCCTCACCTTCGGAGGAGCTCGATTCATCCCACTTTGTGTTCTTCTTCTTGCGTTCAAAGCAAATAGTTCCGTTTTTTTTGTTCTTAAATTTTTATTTATTTAATTTTTTAAATCTCATTTGTAGTTCTTGTTCACCATCACTTGAGCTTATGCTCGAGTGGTCTTCAAATGTTCTATGTCATAAATTCTTTCTGTTCTTTAGAAGGTTGTTTTGTTCATTATGTGCATTACGCACCATTTCATATGTCATTAATGAGCCGATAAGTTCTTCAAGTGGAAAAATATTTAAATCTTTTGTTTCTTGTATTGCCGTTACTTTTGATTTCCAAGCTTTAGAAAGTGATCGTAAAACTTTACTAACAAGTTCAAAATTTGAGAAACATTTGCCAAGAGCTTTTAAACCATTAACGACATCCATGAAACAGGTGTACATGTCAACAATGGTTTCGCTCGGCTTCATTCGAAAAAGCTCGAAATCATGCATCAAAAAATTTACTTTAGAATCTTTTACACGACTTGTACCTTCGTGTGTGATTTCAAGAGTACGCCAAATATCACAAGCCGTTTCGCACAGAGAAATCCGATTGAACTCATTTTTGTCCAAAGCACAAAATAAGGCATTCAAAGCCTTTGCGTTTAAAGAAAAATACTTCTTCTCCAAATCTGACCATTCGTTCATCGATTTAGAGGGAAGTTGAAAATCGTTCTCAACAATATTCCATAAATCTAAATAAGTGTAGTCCAATCCGTTAAACAACGGTGGACGAACAACCGATAAGCCCTCTTTAAAGCCATGAAGAGCCATTTCTCTCGGGTGTAAATCCGAAATGAGAAATATCGGGCTCTGATACCAATTGTTAGGATCAAGAGCACTAAGAGGGGGGGGTGAATTAGTGCAGCGGAAAACTTTCGATGATTAAAACTGTGTTCATACGTTGAAATCCAATTTCGACGTAAAAGTTGTTTCGTGCAAATAATAACTTTGAAAGCTTACAGAAATATATTTGAAGTAAAGTAAGGAAGGTAGTTTGCAGTTAAGATAAATAGCACAAAGGAAATGCAAACTAGATTTTAGAGTGGTTCGGTCAAACGTGAACTACATCCACTTTCGGCTTCCTCCTCCGACAAGGTCACCGATATCCACTAGAGGCATTCCTTTAATAGGCGAAGGCCAACCACCCTTTTACAGTTTCACTCCTTTTGACGGGCTTAGGAGACAACCCTTACAGAATTTCTCTCCTCTCTTGAAAGATCAAAACTTGGAAGAAAAGAGGAAGGAGAACTTCTAGACTTTACAACACTTTTGAGCTCTAAAATCACAGAGTAAGATCAAGCTTTCAGTGGTTTGGGTTACCCTTTCATTGCTAAAAGGGTGGGGTATTTATAGGCCCCAAACCAGTTTGAATTCCGAGCTCAAAATTGTCATCTCCCGGAATTCCGGGGTCTGGCAGTTGCACCGCTTGGTAGAGCTCAGAGACTAAGCCTATGGGCGGTGCCACCGCCTGATAGGGGTGGTTGCACCGCTTGGCAGAGCTCGGAGACTGAGCCTCTGGGCGTTGCCACCGCCTAACAGGGGCGGTTGCACCGCTTGGCAGAGCTCGGAGACCGAGCTCAGGTGGTTCCATTGCCTATTAGGGGGGGTTGCTCCGCCTAGCCTAGCTCGGAGACTGAGCCCTAGGTGGTGCCACCGTTGGCCAAGAAATCTGGGTTCGAATGGGCTGATCCATTCGGCCCTGTTTGGGTCTGTCAAGGTCCCAATTGCCCCAAGATTAAGTTAATGGGATCACCTCCCATTTCTAACTTAATCATCGTGCTAACTATAATATTTCTTAAGACATTTACTACAACTTGCTCCGGTGGGTCAATTGCTTCTTCCGGCAAGCTTCCGGCGAACTTTCGTCGATCATCCAATAAACCCTCGGTGATGCTCCTATGGACTTCTGGCAAACTCCTGGACTTGCGACGATCCACTTGGCGAGTTCCGATGAGCTTCTTTTGGCAAGCTCCTGGACTTTTCGGATTTGTTCCCGTAGAACCTCCGACGACCGTCCGGACTTCCGTCGAACTCCCAACGCGATCATAGTCTTGACTCCGGTGCAACTCCTGCTGCATGTCTTACATCCATCATAGTTAATCTTGCACATGTAAAACAAAACTTTGATCGAGACAATTAATCCTAAGCAATTAACCAAGTTGTCCGGCATGTCATTGGTCCCTCAACGCTCCATCTGATTCTTCGGCGCATCGTCTTCTCCTGCGGTCTATTGCCCAATCGGCCAATTGACTTCGTAACTCCGATATCCTTGGCATAATACCTGCTCTTCTTGGCCCAATGCTCGAGTCCATGGCCCGAAGTCTTCTGTCGATATGTCGACCGATCCACCGGCCCGACATCCAATCTTCTGACATGTTCCTCCGGCACAACATAATTTTTCCTGCTTTAATTGTCTCATCCTGATCGAAGCATCCTATGCCACTCAAAATACAGATTAAAACATAAACAAATATCAAGTAGTTTCATCATCAAAATACGAGATTCAACACTTAAAAAATGAAGCATTTTTATTCACAAGGAATACGAAAATCACCAAGATATACATTATTACTTCTTAAACACATATAGCATGGTTTCATAATGCATTTTTAATCAAAATCATTTTGTTTGTTTATCACAAAACATGTAATTTTTAAGAAAAATATTTTTTCTAAACTAAATAAAAAAAGAAAATATATTATGAAAAGCATCATGTAATTTTTAAATAAGTTAAGGGCATTTTGATTACCTCATCGTCGAATGCCATTAAGGCGTAGTTTGCCACCTCGCCTTTATTGATTTTCTCGTCGTCTTCGGAGGAGCTCGATTTATCCCAATTTGTGTTCTTCTTCTTGCGTTCGAAGCAAGTAGTTGCATTCTTTTTGTTCTTTAATTTTTGTTTCATGAATTTTTTAAATTTATTAGTGAGGAGTTCATGTTCACCATCACTTGAGCTTATGCTTGAGTGGTCTTCAAATATTCTAAGTCTGAAATCCTTTCTGTTCTTTGGAAGGTGGTTCTCAAGTTCTTTACGTGCATTGCACATCATTTCATAGGTCATCAAAGACCCTATTAGTTTTTCGATTGGAAATTGGTTCAAGTTTTTTGATTCTTGAATAGTCGTTACTTTTGAATCCCAAGTTTTAGAAAGTGAGCGTAAAACTTTATTAACAAGCTCAAGATTCGAAAAATATTTGCCAAGTGCTTTTAAACTATTGACGACATCCGTAAAGCGGGTGTACATGTCAACAATAGTTTTGCTCGACTTCATTTGAAACAACTTGAAATCTTACATTAAAAAGTTAATCTTCAAAACTTTTACTCTACTAGTGTCTTTATGTGTAGTTTCAAGAATATGCCAAATATCGAAAGCCGTTTCGTACAAAGAAACCCGATTGAATTCGTTTTTGTCTAAGGCATAAAATAGAGTGTTCATAGCTCTAGCATTTAAAGAAAAAGTCTTCTTCTCCAAATCATTCCAATCTTTCATTGGAAGAGAAGACCTTTGAAAATCGGATTTGACAATGTTCCATAAGTTCAAATCCAAAGAAAGCAAGAAAACTCTCATTCGAGTTTTCCAATATGTGTAGTCCTTCCCATTGGAAAAGGGAGGACGAATGAGAGAGTGACCCTCTTGAAAGCCAAAAAGAGCCATTTCTCTTGGGTGTTAAACCAACTAATAAATCACGAGGCTCTGATACCAAGTGTTAGGAATGAGGTCGGCACTAAGAGGGGGGGTGAATTAGTATAGCGGATAAAAATATCGGTTTTGGAAAATCTTTCATACGATAAAAACCGAACTCGGAAGTGCTTAACTTGAAAGCGTGTTCGTAAAGGTATGCAACAAAATTAATGAGGAAGTAAAGCACGTATGGAGGTTTACAGTAAGGTAAATAGCAATATGTAAATGCAAACAAGAGAACACGCTAATTTTATAGTGGTTCGGTCGTCGTGACCTACATCCACTTCATCGATTCCTCTTCCATCGAGGCTACCAGCATCCACTAATGATCTTCCTTTAATAGACGAAAATCAACCTCCTTCTTATACCCCTCTTCTCCTTTTGCCAGGTTTAGGAGACAATCCTTACAAGCACACACACTCCTCTTTAAATAGAATTCTAAACTTAGAACTTAGAGGAGGGGATTCACTTATGATTGCAACAGCATTTTCTCACTTTTAATCCCTTTGTGCTTATGTCTTTTAACCTGGGATGAGAGGGATATTTATAAGCTTCAAGTTGATTCAAACTTAGAGTCTAAAAATATCTCATCCCAGGTTTCTTGGGCACGGGCGGTACCACCGCTTGGGAGGCTATACTAGGCGGTACCATCGCCCAGACTGACGGTACCACTGCCTGGCACCCTACTAGGGGCGGTACAACTGTCCAAACTAGTGGTACCACTGTCTGACATAGTCTTGGAGATTGTGCCACGACGGTATCACCTCTTAGGGTACTGTTTGGACCTTTTTATTGGGCCCAACATAGTTCTTACATGGGCCCAACTAGCCCCTAATTGGGTTAGCCCAAATCCAAACTTAATTACGTGCTAACTATGAAATCTAAGGCAACTTAACCTAAACAAGTCCCTATGTCTTAGTTTCTTCCGGTGAGCTTTCGGCGAACTTCTGACGATCTCCCAGCAATGTTCCAACGGACTCCCGGCAAGCTCTTGGACTTCATGACGATCTTCTTGGGAAGTTCCAACAAGCTTCTCTAGCAAGCTCTGAGACTTCTCAACTGGTTCTGATAAAACTTCCGACGAATTTTCAGACTTCCGACGAACTCTCGAACTCTCAACGAAATTGCGTCCTTGACTCCGGAACTTTAATTTGCTTCATGCCTTGCTATCATAGTTAATCCTACACATATAAAACATGCTTTGATCTAGACAATTAATACTAAGTATTAATCATGTTGTCCGGCATGTCATTGGTCCCTCGACGCTTTGTCCAATTCTTCGGCGCATCGTCTTCTCTTTCGCCTATTGCTCAATCATGTTGTCCGATTCTTCGGCACATCGTCTTCTCTTCGGCGCATCGTCTTCTCGACATCTAATCTTCTAACATATTTTCCTTCGGCACAACATGATTCTTTCTGCTTTAATTGTCTCATCCTGATCGAAGCATCCTGCGTCACTCAAAACGTAGATAAAAATATTAACACATATCAATTGGTTTCATCATCAAAATCCGAGATTCAACAATCACAACACATTGATTAGATTATTAATTCATCAATTGATTTCATCATCAAAATTCGAGATTCAACAAGGAGCATGATGGGTTATGGTGGATTATTTTTCTATACTTAAATCAATGTGATAAGAAGTTCTAAAAACAACTATGTATATCTTGAATATGGTTCATAGTAAGTTAAGTCTATTAACTTATTTTGAGTTACCAATTGATAGAAAACCCAACTTAAGATATTTACATATTAAGATTATTCTATAGAGATAAAAGTCTTTAATTCACATGAAAATAATTTGATTCAATGAATATTTTTAGATATTTTATTATTTATCTAGAAAAATTCAAAGGGATACATATTTTATTATCCTAATCATAATACGATGATAGTTGAATCTAGTAACGAAGATTTCTAGAACATACCGAATTAGTAGGAGTAAAAATTTTAAAATGTAATCTTGATATTGAGGAGATATAAGTTGATATTTCTTTATCATTCGAGAGATTATTTTTACTCAAATCATTAAATGATTTGATATGGTGAACAATAAAATACTAGTGAACTCCCACATAATATTAATATTATTGCTAATGATCGTGTAGAACAACCATAATCGATAGTTTTGAGAATATCTCAAAGAGAAATGAACCTACAATTTCTAATTATTATGTGGTATATTTATAAGAATTAAATTATGATATAGGAATCAAAACAATCTCTTATTATTTTCACAAGTCATGAAAAGTAGCAATTCTAAAAAGTGATATGATGTAATAAAAAAAAGTTGAAATTAATGACTAGAATGGTGTTTAAGAACTCATTGATTTGTACAATAATTGTAAAAGATTCTATTACATAAACATGACTCAAAAGATAATATCGAATGATATAAAGTTAGGTTAGTGGTCATATGTTTTACTTATAAAAAATGCATTGACCATAATGAGATATTTTTTATTTTTTAAATTAAATCATTAATGATCATCATAAAATTAGTGACTCATTATGGTTTTGAGTTATATCATAAGGATATGAAAATAAGTTTTCAAATTGGTGATCTAAATTTATATAAGTTAACCTAAACGATTCACAGAGAAAATAAAAAAATATAAAATTTAGTATGCAAATTTAAGAAATCCATGACCTTAAACAAGATTTCAAACAATAGTATATAAAGTTTCTTGATATCATTACTTCATTCATATTTAAGAAAAATACTATTGATCAATATTTATATTTAAATATCAATGGAACAAATTTATTATATTTGTTTTTATATAAATAATATTTTGCTTATCAATAGTAATCTTGATTTATTGTATTGAAATAAGACATTTCTTATCAAGAATTTTGAGTTGATTGTTATAAATGAGACATCTTATATTATTAATATTGAGATATTCAAGGATAGATCTAAAGGATTGTTAGGATTATCTCATAAAGGATATATTAACAGAGTCTTAGAGAAATTTAGTATATAGCTTTATTCAATAAAGATAAAAGAATATTTCAATCAAAATAAGTGTTTTTAAAATAACTTAGAAAAGAATTAAATAAAAAAATATTCTTTATGTATGTGAGAGTCTATTATATGCTAAGTTTTTACCAAATCAGATATTAATTTTGTAATTGAAATACTAGATAGATATTAGAGTTACTTTGAAATGAAAATACTAAAAGAATATAAGATATATAGAAGGAACGAAGAATTATATGCTCATATATATGAAATTAGAATAGCTTAAAATGATGATATTTTTAAGTGCTGATTTTGTAAATTACCTCGTTAATAGGAAGTCCACCTTATAGTTTATATCTATATTTAATTTGAGGGGTAATTTATAAAAAATATAAAAAATATATTATTATATTATTAATAATAAAAGCTAATTATGTGTCATACTTTGAGGCTACTAATCAAACTTCATAATTGTAAAATTTTATCCTAGTACTTGGTGTGGTCAAACTCAATTATCAAATTGCTAAAGATACTTTGTAAAATATCATAATAATTTTTTTTTTTAAGAATGATAAGTATTATTATAACTCTGTGTATTATGGTATAAAGTACTTAATGGTTAGAGAAAAAGAGTCTAAAAATAACTAATATCAATTAATAACTTAAGTTTGACTATATTGATTGCTGATCTATTCACTTAAGACTTCCAACTAAAGTGTTCCAAAGAATATAATTTATGATTGGGTTTGTGAGCAACCCATAAATGATATGGTAATGCATTTTTGAGTAAATATTATAATTGACATTTTTCTTACATACTTGAAGTTTTTGTTTCTAGTATCCTATTCATATTTATGTATGTATATATTATGATAAATGTGATGATTAAATTATCTTAATAAGACAAATCATAAGAGTCATTTTGGATTGTATTAAGAAGGGCTAATATTATTGTGGCATATAAAAGGAAATATGACATTGATGATATACAACCGTTATAATTCGCATTACCAATCAAACTTACTATAGTATTATTATATTTATTAGACTTATTATCTTATTTTATAAAATTCATGTATATGTGTAAAATATTTTTAAAATTTAAAATCTAATTAGGCAAAATTATTTTTAAATATATTTTATTTTAAAAATTTTTTACATCTTACTAATTAATGAGCCAAGTGGGAGAATGTTAGATTATGTGACTCTATTCAATTAGGTAAGATATATTATGAATATGATTGGATTCTGATTATAGATATCGACCAATAAAAAATAGTCCAATTATGGTGGGATTTCTTAGGAGATGACCTTGATGGGAGTGACTCTCCTAATTACTTATCCTATATAGTTTACTTTCATCTATAAATAGATAAGACCTCCTAGGAACTCAATGCATCATTAAACACATAATAATTGAATATACAAATATTTAGATATATAGGTACGTGAATATATGGATATGTGACATGATTGAGAGATTACAAACCTTCTCTTATCTCCCATAGTTATGTGAACTAATCAATGAGAGATTGTAGATCTTCTCTTATATTCCTTTTGTTCTTAAATCTATTAATTATATCGATCCTATAAAGGATAGGAAAAAAGGAGAAGATAAGTCTTCCCCTTATAGATTGACATCAAGATAGAAGAAGACAAGTCTAGTTCTCTTTATATATCGACATTACTATAGATTTTGGATCCAATGATAATATGTTTTCAAATAAGAGAAAAGATTTTTTGAACAACATCGAATAGTATACATTATAAATATATATATATATATATATTATTATTTGATTTTATATTTTTATATTAAAAATTTTTACTTAATAATAACATATTATGAATTTTATGCTTATATATTCAACTCCTCTATAGTATGATTTTTTTTCTTGTTAATTTTTATCCTGAATCTAACCGAGGACCTTTTAGAGGAGGAAATCACTATTTTGACCCATGTCAACTCATTTGCCATCAAGATCGACATCTAAACAAGGCTCCAGGTCACCAACTCTAAAATGACAACATAGTACATCCCGATGTAACTTGTTGGTAATAATCGTACTATCATATCAAGATCAAAGAATGATCAGATGGTTCAACTAATCTTATTCCTGACTAGCTAGTAAGAAGGTCCACAAAATCATGTATAAAAGTGAATCCATCAACTCACACTGAGGGGAGGACTCTCTATACGTTAACTCAATCGTACAGCTTGTACTGTTGTCTTCTTCCCTTCGCTTACTTAAGCATCAAATATTACAAGATCGTCGATGGTTAAGAGGCTACCTTACTGTCAAGATGTAGCCATGAGATAACCCTCCGCCCGAGGACACTTGGACAGTCGCCTCGCAACCAGGAAGATCTTGGTCCGCATTTTCGACAATCCCAAGTTGGGTCCTCATGACATAGGAGTGTCTAATTTACTACAATATGATCATATGAACCTTGATTATGATATGGTATTTTTTTCAGCCAACAATTATGCCTCATAATCTTTAACTCAGCTCACTCAAATATGACAGCTCATCAGCATATTCCCTGCACAAAGTTAAAGCTATTTCAAGGTGCTTTTCTTCATGACAAAGGAATGTATTAAAGGAGTTGGTTAGCAGCTGTGAACATGTCTTCATGACCAAGGAATGCATTAAAGGAGTTGGTTAGCAGTTGCAAACACTTAATTTCGAAATTTCTTATGCATGAAGGGTTGTTTCATGCACTAGTATTTATTTTGGTGTTTAGGACTTAGAAAGAACTTTAGAAACTGATAATATCTTGGCAGAAGCTCTCTTGGAGAATTCCCTTAAACTTTGTATCTCTTGGATGCATCCTTGAGTGGTAAGTCTTTTGATTTTTGTTCTGTATCCTCATTTATAATCCTTGGGGTGGTGAATTTTTATATCCCTTTGTGATTTTAACTTGGTGGTGAACTATTTTTTATTTTCTTTAAGTTTTATCGTGAGTTTGTGCCTTTTCTATTCAAAACACTCATTCCAGCAAATACAATTGTACTGCAACTTTTCTTCAAGAGTTTGTTCTTTATCTACTATGACATTTTCTATCTGAGAAACTATTGCATCGATTTCCTTTTGAAATACATTCTACATTTTACCCTCCCTAGTATCAGTTTGGTATCAGAGCTAAAGGCTAGGGATCATGACAAGGTGGAATGGAAAAGATATAGTTGGAGAAGGTAGCGACCATAAAAATGATATTGAGTCATTGAGACTGCAGCTACGAAGATTGCTACGTAGTCTACAAGAAAAGAATGAAATAATTGAAGAACTTCAAAGTAGACAAAACCAGCATAAAAATGATGTCCATGAATATATTTCTGATGAAGATACACCTCCTTTCCCAAAGGAGTTAAGAAGATGTCAAATAAGAAATGGAATCCAAGACGAGTGTCAGAATAAATATAACCCAAGATTGGAGATTCAAGAGTTTGAAGGTAAAATAAATATTGATGACTTTATTAATTGGCTTAATATAGTAGAAAAAAATTTTGATTTTCATGAACCACCAGAATAAAAGAAGGTCAAACTTGTGACACTCAAACTTAGACGGAATGTATCTTTTTGGTGAGAAAATCTAGAAAAACAAAGAGAACATGAGGGGAAGAGTAAAATTGTGACATGAGAAAAAAAATGAAAAGGGAGCTGAAGAGAAAATATTTACCTCACAATTATAGGCAAGAGATATTTCTAAAAATCCATGATTTTAAGCAAAAAGATCTTAATATGGAGGAGTATACTACAGAATTCGATAATCTGATGTTAAAAGGAGAGTTTATGGAACCGGAAGAGCAAATCATTACAAGATACTCAGGAGGTCTAAAGTATGAGATTGCTAAAGTTGTTCAACTGTAGCCATATTGGTCTTTAAATGATGTGAGTAAGCTAGCATTAAAAGTTGAAAAGCAATAGAAGTTTAAAATGAGTTCTCGATACGACTCAAAAGAAGGCTATACAAAAGGAGAAAGTTTCAAGCCTACTGTCCAAAGCAAGGTGATATCGAAGGTGCAAGAAAAGGGTGAAGAATCTGTTGGCAGTAAAAAAATGCCTAATTCTTCTACCCCAAGTGGCCGAAAATGCTTCAAATGTCATAGTTTTGGGCATATTGCTTTAGATTGTCCAAATAGGAGGATTGTAACTTTGGTTGAAGATCATAGTGATGGAGGAGAAGACGAAGCTGACGACGAATCAAAATATGATAAAGATGAGGAAGAGATTACTTATGCAGATCATGGTTTATCTATTGTATTGTAACATAGCTTACAAGTGTCTTATGTGGCCGATGATGAAAGTTGGGTGCGAAAAAACGTGTTTCACACTAAATGCACTTCTCTTGGCAAGGTGTGCTTGGTTATCATCGACAGCGGTAGTTTTGAGAACATGGTTTCTTTGGAGATGGTGCAGAAGCTGAAGTTGAATACAATCCCTCATCCATATTCATATCAATTATGTTGGTTGCAAAAAGGAAAAGACATCAAGGTAACTAAAAGATATTTAGTTTTATTTTCTATTGGCAAGTATTATAAAGACAAAGTATGGTGTAATGTTGCTCCTATGGATGCTTGTCATTTGCTGTTGGGAAGACCTTGACATTATGATAGAAGGGTGTTGTATGATGGTTATAAACATACTTATTCTTTTAAGGTGAATGAAAAGAAGATTATCTTAGCTCCATTATAACCTTCCGAAATCAATGCACCAAAGAAGAAAGTTAGTGCTTTTATGTCTTATAATAAATGCAAATGTGAATTAGACAATGGTGGTCATATTTTGGCCCTAATGATAGTAGAGGAGAATGAAAAACATAAGGAAACACTGAAAATCATGCAACCAATCCTAAAGGAATTTCAAGATGTTATATTGGAAGAGATTCCATATGACCTTCCACCTTTGGGAGACATTCAACATCACATTGATCTTTTTCCGAGGGTATTCTACCTAATAAGGTTGTGTAAAGAATGAGTCCCAAGGAACATGAACTTCAAAGGCAAGTTGATGAATTAGTGAAAAGGGGGTTAATATGGGAGAGCATGAGTCCTTGTGCAGTTCCCGCCTTGTTGGTGCCTAAAAAGGATAGTTCTTGGAGAATGTGCGTGGACAACTGCATCATCAACAAAATCACAGTAGACTATCGTTTTCCTATTCTAAAGTTAGATGATTTACTTGATCAATTATGTGATGCTTCTATTTTCTCTAAAATTGATTTGAGGAGTGGCTATCACCAAATAAGAACGAGGCCCGGAGATGAGTAGAAAACATCATTTAAAACTAGAGAAGACTTATATGAATAGTTGGTTATGTCATTTGGGCTATCTAATACTCATAGCACTTTCATGAGATTTATGAATCGCATACTTAAGCCATGCATTAGAATATTTGTTGTAGTTTACTAGATATATTGGTGTACAGTAAGAGCAAAGAGGAGCATATGAATCATTTAAAAGAAATATTTCTTATTTTGAGGCAGCAAAAGCTTTTTGCTAATCTAACGAAGTGTGATTTCTTTATATCTAGTATTATATTTTTGGGGTATGTTATTTCAAAAGATGGAATCATGATAGATCAAAGTAAGGTAGAAGCTATTCTCAGTTGGCCAACACCTAGTTCATTGCATGATGTGAGGAGTTTCCATGGCTTAACTTCTTTTTACAAAAGATTCATCAAGAATTTCAGCTTTATTGTCGCTTCAATCACCGAATGTCTAAAATGTGATAAATTCATATAGACCAATGAGGCTAATGATCCTTTTGAGCTTTTAAAAGAAAAGGTGACCGAAGCTCCTATCTTAGTTCTACCAAATTTTGACAATGTGTTTGAGATTGAATGTGATGCATCTAATGTAGGAATTGGTACTGTTTTAAGTCAAGACGGAAAGCCGATTGTATTTTTTAGTGAGAAGCCGAATGATACAAGAAGGAAATATTCTACCTATGATAAGGAGTTCTATGCCATATATTGAGCTTCATCTCATTAGAGTCAGTACCTTCTTGCCAAGCCGTTTGTGCTATATTCAAATCATGAAACATTAAAGTTCATAAATCACCAACACAAGCTAAACAAGAGACATGCAGCTTGGGTGGAGTTTTTACAATCTTATAACTTTACAATTAAGCACAAATCTGGTGTTCAAAATGTGGTTGCTGACATATTGAGCAGAAAGCATTCTTTATTATCAGCAATGGAAATCAAAGTTGTTAGATTTGAGACGTTCAAAGATCTCTATGAAAATGATGTGGATTTCGGCTCAATATGGCAGAATTGTAAATCAGATTCCTTTTAATAATTTTCTATCCTTGATGGTTTTTTTTCGAGATAATGCTTTATGTGTTTCATCTTGTTTTTTGAGATAAGTAATTCTAGTTGAAGCTCATGGTAGTATTTTGGGTGGACATTTCGGTAGAGATAATGCTAGTCATAGGTGCCCAGCAAGCCAATCACGTGAGTGATGGCACGTGTGACTTAATATAGAATCTTTTTGCTTATTATATTTTGGCATATATCACTTTATAACTATTGCATAAATGCATACATATATTGTGATGTCCTTAGATTTGTGCAATGGGAATCGGATCGTGATAAGATCACAATAGTGAGATCGATTCACCTTTAAACACATATCCTAAATAATCCCGGTCATAGGTTACTCGAGAGGGATATCGTGATAACCGGATAGACTGGTGTGCTGTATATCCGTCCATATGATGGATGTAGTTGGTCTCATAGCTGCTTGTGTAGGGACACTAGGGATACAGTACAGGTGCTCATTGGAGAATGAGTTCACTGATTGATCCGCTTACAGAATGCTGGATGGTTGATGATGCCTTATTGTCAAACAGCGATTTCGTAGTCCTAGTGGTGTATCTAGTCCTTAGACTTGAGACACCAAGGATGTCCTGTATAAGTGCTCCACTCTTTAATACTAGACTTATAGGTTTGGCTGTCCCAGATCTAGTACAGCTGGTCATTGGGAGTGGTAGTCGACCTTACGAGGGCTATTGAGTGTCGATAGAGGATCATCCACTCTCGGCATCATGAGAGGAATATCCCATGTGTTCTTACTCAGACAAATCCCTGGCCAGGGTCATTCGGGTTGAAAGAGAAAGAGTTCTCCGGAGGAATCCGATTAGAGCGAGACTCGAGTAGAAACCGTGTGGGTCTGACAACACCATGCTCGATATACAGTCTCTGGGATATTAGATGGATGAGGGACTAAAGGTATAAGGTAACTGAGGATAGATAGGTCCAATGGATTGGATTCCCCTGTATCGTTTGGGGACTACGGCGTAGTGGCCTAGTACGTCCGTAGTCGATGAGTCGAGTGAATTATTACAGAGATAATAATTCACTGAGTTAGAAGGAGTTCTGACAGGTATGACTCACGGCCAGCTCGATATTGGGCCTAGAGGGTCACACACATATGGTAGGCATTGCGATGAATAGAGGTTCGGATATGAGATATCCGACGGAGCCCTTGTCTTATTGGATGCAGATCCAATACCCACTAGGGGAGGACCCATTAGGGTTTGACAGGAGACCTCTATAAATAGGAGGGATTCAAAGCCTCATGGGCTAGAGAGCTTTTGTTTGCCTTTTCCTATTCTCCTCTCTATCTCCACCTCAGATTAGGTATGGAGTTTTGAGGAGCGTCGTCGCAACCCTACTGTGTGGATCACCACTAGAGAGGAGGACGCTTGACCTCCTTCACCCTCTCTTAAGGATCGCAAGGAAATAGGGATATACGATCTCCCTAGGTAACACAATCTACTCTATACGCAGTTTCATGTTTCGCGGATTTTTGCGTACCAATCTTCGCACGACGACGAACATCTCTTTGAGAATCGGGGATTTTGTTTTTCTTGTTCTTCCGCTGCGCATATGATGTCGCCCCCAAGGATTTCCCAACAGATAAAACTTTAGCTCTTATTCAATCAAACTTTTATTGGCCTAAGATGTTTAGAGATGTGGAAAGACATGTAATGCAATATCGAGTGTGTTATTTGGCAAAAACAAGAAGTCAAAATTCTAGATTGTACACTCCATTACCTATGTCAAATGCTTCATGGGAGGAAATGAGTCTTGATTTCGTTTTGGGATTGCCAAGAACTCAAAGGAACAAGGATTCTATTATGGTTGTTATTGATAGATTTTCAAAAATGTCTCACTTTATTCCTTACAATCTACTATATACGCAGTTTCATGTTTCGCGGATTTTTGCATACCAATCTTCACACGACGATAAACATCTCTTTGGAAATCGGGGATTTTGTTTTTCTTATTCTTCCGCTGCGCATATGATGTCGCCCCCAAGGATGTCCCAATAGTGGTATCAGAGCTAGGTTATTCGTGCGAATGATTAGTTTTGAACTGCGTGTGTTGTGTTTAGGAAGAATTTTCACGTCAAAATTGTTGACGCAAAAACAAGGAAGGGCAGCAACAGTTGCTGCCCTCGATCTGCGTGCGAGCAGCGCAGCCGAAGGTGGGCAGCACAGGGGCTGCGTCTGCTGCAACCGGCCGGGGGCCTGCTTGCAGCAGGCTTGCTGCCGTCGCTGCTCCTGCGGGCGAAACCCCCCAAAGGGGCGGTCGCCCGGTGGGACAGCACTGCCTACGGAGGCGGCGGCGCCCGAAAGGGGCGCCCACCCGCAGCGGCAGCGCTGCCAGCGGGCGTGCCGACTGCAGGCGAGGGCAGTGTCCTCGCCCCGCCGCACAGGCCGCCGCCGGCAGGGTGGCGGTGGCGGCAGCAGCGAGAAGGGGAAAGGGCATTAGGGTTTTCTCGGCCAAAGATAGTTTTGCCCCTCGGAATTGAGAAATTTCAGTTTCTGTCTTTTGTCCAAATTATGAAAATACCCCTATGAATTCATAAATTTCCCATAATGTCCCTGATTTAAGAAAATATTAATTAATTAAAAAGTTTAGTTAATTATTATTTTTATTATTATCTAGTAGTCTTACATGATGATGATTAATTATACATGTGATATATGATGTGTGGACGGATGATCATGGACCGTGTGATGTGTGTACTTGAGATTATTATTATTGAGGTCTATGAACCTCCATTATATTTCTCGTTTATTGTCGGGCCTGCATGCCTATGATTAAGTTGTAATCACATGAGGAGGCACAGCGGAAGCGTGGATGCGATAGCGGGACCCACGAGGCGGACGATCGTGATGCATGAAGATGTATCAAGATGTCGACGGAACCGACAAGGACGAAATGGACGATCACAGGGCATGGAGATGCACCGTTGCACATATAGATCTTGATGTGAGTGATTAGGCCTACTGGCTCAGGCCTAATCATATTAGGTTGTGGTCCATGATCATCTGGTGTAATTGCTTATACACATACTAGATATGTATATATATTTGCATGCGATGTAGATATATATTAAATATGTATATGTGTGACATGTCATATTAGGAGACCAAATCATAGAAACATCTCTCGATAATATTAAGTCGGTAAACGTGAGGCAATTAGATTGACCCACGTGGCCTTCCATCATTATAAGTAGGAACCAATTCTCGGTGTAAGTTGAATTGGTCGAGTCCCTCGAGACTCACCTATATCGCGATTCGTTATCTTGCTTACGACATAGAGATGTCACCAGTGACCTAAGGGCATGGTATACTTGGTCGAGTCCCTCGAGGGTATATCATCAAATCAGACTCATCTGTAACGAAGGTGTTGACTTAACCGAGCATCATGGTCGGTCGAGTCCCTCAAGGCCATGGTGATTCGGAGGCCGAACAGGACGGGAATCACAAGGAGTTGTGATCGATAAGAGTTGCCTACCTTTTAGGCTTAGTGTGATTGGTCGAGTCCCTCGAGGTTACACTAAGATGCTGATTGGATCCTGATCCCCACTAGAAGTCTGCCGGAGACTTCCGTTTCACGTGCTGAGGGTGTCGCGTGACTCGTTAGTAAAATAGTGAGAGCATATTAAGATAGAAGTCCATATCTTGATAGTTTATTTCTTGCAAAATCTGCATGTTATTCATTTCTGCTACATCTTTATTTTCAGAAAATGTCGCTTTCAAATCCCTTACGTGGCATACTTGATGTCAACCGCCTCACTGGTCCAAATTATACGGATTGGCTTCGTAACTTGAGAATTGTTCTCACAGCGGAGAAAATCATGTACGTCCTTGATACAGTGATGCCTGCGCCCGAAGAAGGGGCAAACGAGGATGAGATCGCTCGCTACGTGAAGTACATTGATGACTCCACTCTTGCTCAGTGCTATATGTTGGGCTCTATGACTCCTGAGTTACAGAGACAACATGAAAAGATGGATGCCAGATCCATTCTCCTACATGTCCGCAAATTGTTTGAGGAATAGGAAAGGACTCAGCGATATGAGATATCTAAGAGCCTCTTTCGCGCTAGGATGACTGAGGGGACACCGGTTCAGAACCATGTCCTAAAGATGATTGAGTGGATAGAGAAACTCACAAGTCTAGGAATGGTCCTAGAGGATAACTTGTGTGTGGACATTATGCTTCAGTCCCTACCAAATTCCTTTTCACGTTTCATAATGAATTTTAATATGAACAAGCTTGAAGTGACTCTCCCAGAGCTTATCAATATGTTGAGGGAGGCAGAGAGTACTATCAAGAAAGAGAAGCCAGTTCTCTACACTGGTGAGACCAAAAGGAAAAGGAAAGCAGAAAGGTCCCTTAAGAAGGGAAAGGGCAAGGTCAAACCAGGTAAAGCAAAGGTTGCCAAGAAAGACCCAGCAAAGGACAAAGGCCAATGCTTCCACTGTGGTAAAGATGGGCACTGGAAAAGAAACTGCAAAGAGTACCTTGCAGAAAAGGCGAAACAAAAGCTTGATGAAGCTTCAGGTACATTCATGATCAGTCTTCATTTGTTAGACTCTTATGATAACATATGGGTATTGGATACCGGTAGTGCTTATCATATATGCAATTCGTTGCAGGTTCTTGCAAGGACTAGGAGACTAGAGAGAGGCGAGATGAACCTCAAGATGGGTAATGGAGCAAAAGTTGCTATAGTAGCTGTTGGCGAGGTCGCCCTACATCTGCCTAGTGGAGCTTTTATTACATTAGATACATGTTATTTTGTTCCTTCTATTATCAAAAATATTATCTCCATTTAATGTTTAACAGTTAGTGGATATAAATTTATTTTTGAGAACAATGGTTGTTCGATATTATTAGATGATAAGATCATCATGAAAGGAACATTGCATAATGGTTTATTTATATTAGACACCACTCCACATATCATGAATGTAAATGTGTCCAAAAGGAAACGAGATGAGTTGAATAGTGCATACCTGTGGCATTGTAGGCTAGGTCACATCCATGAAAGAAGGATTCAAAAGTTGCTAAATGATGGATATCTAGATCCATTCGACTATGTGTCATATGCAACTTGTGAGCCTTGCATTCGTGGAAAACTGACCAACTCTCCATTTAGTGGAACTGGAGAGAGAGCCACTGAGTTGTTGGAACTCATACATAGTGATGTATGTGGACCTATGTCAACTCATGCCATTGGAGGTTACTCCTACTTCATTACATTTACTGATGATTTCTCAAGGTATGGATATATGTACTTAATGATGTACAAGTCCGAGGCCTTTGAGAAATTTAGAGAGTATAAGAATGAGGTGGAGAACCAGACTGGAAAGAGTATCAAAACTCTTTGATTAGATCGAGGAGGTGAGTACTTAAGTACAGAGTTCACTCAGTTCCTCAAGGACCATAGGATATTATCCCAATGGACACCTCCTTATACACCTCAGCTCAATGGTGTCTCTGAAAGGAGAAATTGTACATTATTAGATATGGTACGGTCCATAATGAATTTCGCTGACCTACCCATCTCATTATAGGGAAATGCCCTAGAAACCACAACTTACCTTCTGAACAGAGTTCCAACTAAGTCGGTAGTGTCTACACCATATGAGATATGGAAAGGGAAGAAGCCTGATCTTAAGGTTGTTAAGATTTGGGGCTACCCTGCAAATGTTAAAAGACACAACCCCGATAAGTTAAGATCAAGGACAGAGCGATGCAAATTTGTGGGATACCCCAAGGAAACTTGTGGGTATTATTTCTATCATCTCGAGGACCAAAAGGTCTTTGTAGCTAAGAGAGCAGTGTTCCTTCTTGGCGGAGATAGTGGGAGAATGATAGAATTGAGCGAGGTTGGAGAACCAAGCTCAAGCACCACTCTACAACCCGAGTCTGTTCAGGTACCTAATACACAAGTTTCAACTTTAAGCAAATCTGATAGAGTATCCCATCCTCCTGAGAGATATGTGGGACATATTAGAGGAGAGGATGCAGAGGATATTGATCCTTAGACCTACGATGAGGCTATTATGAGTATAGACTCCGGGAAGTGGCAAGAAGCCATGAATTCTGAGATGGATTCTATGTACTCCAATAAGGTTTGGAACCTAGTTGCTGCGCCCGAAGGTATTGTACCCATCGGTTGCAAGTGGATCTTTAAGAAAAAGATCGGAGTAGATGGAAAGGTAGAGACCTATAAAGCAAGGCTAGTGGCTAAGGGGTATCGTCAAAGGCAAGGTGTTGACTATGACGAAACCTTCTCACCCGTAGCAATGCTAAAATCTATCATAATTCTATTGGCTATTATAGCACACTATGATTATGAGATCTGGCAGATAGATGTGAAAACTGCATTCCTCAATGGGAACCTCAAGGAGGAGGTGTATATGATGCAACCTGAGGGATACGTGTCCAAGAACTGTCCAGATAAGGTGTGTAGGTTGCTTATATCCATTTATGGATTAAAGCAAGCTTCCCGAAGTTGGAACATAAGATTTGATGAGGCAATTAGATCATATGACTTTGTTAAGAACGAAGATGAGCCTTATGTATACAGAAAGGTAAGTGGGAGCGCTATCACCTTTTTGGTGTTATATGTGGATGACATCCTGATCATTGGGAATGACGTAGGAATGCTATCCACAGTAAAGGCTTGGTTATCTAGACACTTCTCCATGAAGGACTTAGGGGAAGCATCCTATATTTTGGGGATTAGAATCTATAGAGATAGATCCAAAAGGATGCTTGGCTTGTCCCAGTCCAGGTACATAGAAACCATTGTCAAAAGGTTTGGCATGAAAAATTCCAAGAGAGGTCTCATACCGATGAGACATGGGATATCGCTTTCTACGAGTATGTCCCCAAAGACTCCAAAAGAAAGGGCGAACATGGATATGATACCTTATGCCTCAGTAATAGGGTCTATCATGTATGCCATGCTATGTACTAGGCCTGATATAGCGCATGCTCTAAGTGTCACGAGCAGGTATCAGGCAGATCTAGGCTTGGAGCACTAGAAAGCAGTAAAGTGTATCCTTAAGTACTTGAGAAGGACTAAGGATCTTTTACTAGTATATGGAGGTAATAGCCTTAAGGTTGAAGGCTACACTGACTCAAGTTTTCAGTCTGATGTCGATGATAGCAAGTTGAATTCAGGGTATGTGTACACCTTGAATGGAGGAGCAGTGTGTTGGAAGAGTTCCAAGCAAGATACCACTGCTGACTCGACCACAGAGGCGGAGTACATTGTTGCATCAGATGCAGCAAAGGAGGGAGTTTGGGTGAAGAAGTTCATCACAGATTTGGGAGTCGTGCAGGGTAGCGAAGAGCCGATCTCCCTATATTGCAACAATAACGGGGCGATTGCTCAAGCAAAGGAACCTAGGTCTCATCAGAAATCTAAGCATATTCTGAGGAGGTTCCACCTTATCAGAGAGATCGTGACCCGAGGAGATGTAGTAGTGGAAAGAGTTTCATCTGAAGATAACATTGCAGATCCACTAACAAAGCCATTGTCTTATATTTATTTTGAGTGTCACAGGGGTCTAATGGGGATCAGACACATAGGTGATTGGCTTTAGGTCAAGTGGGAGATTGCTAGTCAAAGGTGCCCAGCAAGCCAATCACGTGAGTGATGGCACGTGTGACTTAATATAAAATCTTTTTGCTTATTATATTTTGGCATATATCACTTTATAACTATTGCATAAATGCATACATATATTGTGATGTCCTTGGATTTGTGCAATGGGAATCAGATCGTGATGAGATCACGATAGTGAGATCGATTCACCTTTAAACACATATCCTAAATAATCCCGGTCATAGGTTACTCGAGAGAGATATCGTGATAACCGGACATACTGGTGTGTTGTATACCCGTCCATATAATGGATGCAGCTGGTCTCATAGCTGCTTGTGTAGGGACACTAGAGATACAGTACAGGTGCTCATTGGAGAATGAGTTCACTGATTGATCCGCTTATAGAATGCTGGATGGTTGATGATGCCTTATTGTCAGACAACGATTCTGTAGTCCTAGTGGTGTATCTGGTCTTTTGACTTGAGACACCAAGGATGTCCTGTATGAGTGCTCCACTCTTTGATACCAGACTTATAGGTTTGGCTGTCCCAAATCTAGTACAGTTGGTCATTGGGAGTGGTAGTCGACCTTACGAGGACTATTGAGTGTCGATAGAGGATCATCCACTCTCGGCATCATGAGAGGAATATCCCATGTGTTCTTGCTCAGACAAATCCCTAGCTAGGGTCATTCGGGTTGAGGAAGAAAGAGTTCTCCGGGAGAATCCGATTAGAGCGAGACTCGAGTAGAAACCGTGTGGGTCTGGCAACACCATGCTCGATATACGGTCTCTGGGATATTAGATGGATGAGGGACTATAGGTACATGGTAACTGAGGACAGACAGGTCCAATGGATTGGATTCCCCTGTATCGACTACGGCATAGTGGCCTAGTACGTCCGTAGTCGATGAGTCGAGTGAATTATTGCAAAGATAATAATTCACTGAGTTAGAAGGAGTTCTGACAGGTATGACTCACGGCCAGCTCGATATTGGGCCTAGAGGGTCACACACATATGATAGGCATTGTGATGAATAGAGGTTCGGATATGAGATATCCGACGGAGCCCTTGTCTTATTGGATGCAGATCCAATACCCACTAGGGGAGGACCCATTAGGGTTTGACAGGGGACCTCTATAAATAGGAGGGATTCAGAGCCCCATGGGCTAGAGAGCTTTTGTTTGCCTTTTCCTATTCTCCTCTCAATCTCCACCTCAGAGTAGGTCTGGAGTTTTGAGGAGCGTCATCGCAACCCTACTGTATGGATCACCGCTAGAGAGGAGGACTCTTGACCTCCTTCACCCTCTCTTAAGGATCTGCAAGGAAACAAGAATATACGATCTCCTTAGGTAACACAATCTACTCTATACGCAATTTCATGTTTCGCGGATTTTTGCAAACCAATCTTCGCATGACGACGAACATCTCTTTGGGAATCGGGGATTTTGTTTTTCTTGTTCTTCCGCTACGCATATGATGTCGCCCCCAAGGATTTCCCAACAGATAAAACTTTAGCTTTTCTTCATTTAAACTTTTATTGGCCTAAGATGTTTAGAGATGTGGAAAGATATATAATGCAATGTCGAGTGTGTTATTTGGCAAAAACAAGAAGTCAAAATTCTAGATTGTACACTCCATTACCTGTGTCAAATGCTTCATGGGAGGAAATTGTTAGGATCGAGAGCACTAAGGGGGGGGGGGGTGAATTATTGCAGCGGAAAACTTTCAGCGATATAAAAACAAAAGCCGCGTTCGTCCGATAAAAACGATTTCGATGTAAAAGCTGATTCACAGTTTGTAGTTTACGCAGTTTGCGTCTAAATGTAGTTTGCGTCTAAATGCAGATTGCGTCTAAGCGCAGTTTGCATTTAAGCGCAGTTTGCGTCTAAGCGCAGATTGCGTCTAAGCGCAGTTTGCGTCTAAGCGCAGTTTGCGTCTAAACACAGTTTGCGTTTAAGCGCAGTTTGCGTTTAAGCGTAGTTTGCGTCTGAGCGCAGTTTGCGTCTAAACGCAGTTTTACGTATAAGTGCAGTTTTGCGTCTAAGTGCAGTTTTACGTCTAAACGCAGTTTTGCGTCTAAACGCAGTTTTATGTCTAAACGCAGTTTTACGTCTAAACGCAGTTTTGCATCTAAACGCAGTTTTACGTCTAAATGCAGTTTTACGTCTAAGTGCAGTTTTACGTCTAAATGCAGTTTTACGTCTAAACGCAGTTTTACGTTTAAACGCAGTTTTGCGTCTAAACGCAGTTTTACGTCTAAACGCAGTTTTACGTCTAAACGCAGTTTTGCATCTAAAGCGTAATATGAATACGCAGAAAGCAATTTGCAGTTATAAATGGAATCAAAACGTAAGCGTAAACTGCAGTGTAAAGATCGTACGAAAACACCGATTTACGTCTGAATGCAGATTCAGAAAGATCAAAACTTAGAGACTCGTTCGTAAACGCGCAGAGGGGAGTAGCAATGTAGGAGGTTTGCAGTAATGATAAAGTGCTCAAAGTAAAAGCAAACCAGAGATTTAGAGTGGTTCGGTCAGTCTTGACCTACTCCACTTTTGGCTTCCTCCTCCGACGAGGTCACCGACGTCAACTAACTGCCTTTCTTCAATGGGCGAAGGCCAACTGCCCTTTTACAGTTTCACTCCTTTTGACGGGCTCAGGAGACAACACTTACAGATCCTTTCTCTCCTCTCTTTACAACTCAAGACTTGAAGAACAGAAAGAGGAGAACTTTTGGACTTTACACAAATTTGAGCTCTTAGAATCACAGAAAAGATCAAGAATTCGGTGTAGATCTGTATCTTTTCAGTGCTGAATGGGTGGGGTATTTATAGGCCCCAACCCAATTCAAATTGGGAGCTCAAAACGATCAAATCCCGGAATTAGGGATCAGTGATTGCACCTCTCGATCGGAGAGGTTGCACCGCCGGGCGAGCTTCTGAGATCGAGCCCAAAGGCGGTTGCACCTCTCTGTCGGGGTGGTTGCACCGCCTGAGTCCTGGCTCGAGATCGAGCCCCAAAGGCGGTGCCACCTCGACCGAGGCGGTTGCACCTCTCGCTTGAGCTCAAGACCGAAAGCTCGGCGGTGCTACCTCTCTTTCGGGGAGGTTGCACGCCCGATCTAGCTCGAAGATCGAGCTGCAGGCGGTTGCACCTCTCGGTGGGGCGGTTGCACCTCGGCCTAGGTGGTTTGCACTCGGTGTGCAATCGGGGTCCGAATGGTTAGCTCCATTCGACCCGATTTCAATCTTTTCGGGGGCCCAATTGCCCCAAGATTAAGCTAATGGGATCACCTCCCATTTTCCAACTTAATCAATGTGCTAACTTCACGATTAAATCTAAGACAATTTCTGCAGCTTTGCTTCGATCGTCAATCGCTTCTTCTAGCGAAGTTTCCGGCGGACTTCGTCGATCATCCGATGAACCCCGGTGATTCTTTTCATGGACTTCGGCAAACTCCTGGACTTTGCAATGATCCACTTGGCGAAGTTCGATGGGCTTCGGCTTTGGCAAGCTTTCGGACTTCTCGGATCTGTTCTCAGAAGAACCTACACGCGGCCGTCCGAACTTCCGTCGAACTCTCAAACTCCCAACGTGATCATGATCTTGACTCAGTAGCAACTCCTGCTGCTTGTCTAACTTTCATCGTAGTTAATCCTGCACACTTATCTCAACACATAAATTAGACAACAAATGACAATTGACTTCATCATCAAAATCCGAGATTCAACAATCTCCCCCTTTTTGATGATGACAATCAATTGATAATGGAGTTATCCTTAACTCCCCCTATCTATATGCCATAGTTGAGATAAGTCAACCTTGAATTCAAGACCTAAGAATTCAAGTGACTTATTGATAAGTTAGATCAGTTAAACTTATCAATACTCCCATCATGATACCCATCATGATGTATCTCTTCAAGAATGATGTCAAGGCTTGACATACATCATCAAGTTTGTATGATTGTGTTTGTAACTATTCATCATGTAATCATATAAAGCTGCGAAGGACTATTACATGATGCACACATTTGAGATTTTCTAGCAAGTTTGCATTTACTTCACAAGATAGGATATCAACTCAAGACATAATGCAAACTATAGCACATGTTCATATATCTCTTGGTGATGCAAGGATGGCATAACCATAACATTGTTTATAGCATAATATTTGCAACTATGACATAGACATGATTATGGCAGTTCTTATCAATTCATATGTTTCTCCCCCTTTGTCATCAACAAAAAGTATGATAGCATTATCAAAAAGCATGGTAGATGTGATTCCAGCAGGTTATCACGCACATAAAGGAAGGCATGACACATATAATACTTTGAATATCTCTTTTCCTTGTTATAGTTCGTTGCTTAAAGGAGGAAAGTCATTTTTCAAAAAGTTTTCATAAGAGTGTACACGAAAATCCCATTTTTATCATTCAAACCAAAAAATGAACTTCTTACATGCATTCGGTTATGAGTAAGCTACTGATTTTTAAAAACATTTATCACATAATTTCCAACATGTTATTTGATCAAGTGATGCCAAGGCATGTAATAGTAATAACGTCCGAAAAATAATTTTAACTAGTTTAAGTATTCTGACACATCAACATTCCTAATTCTCTTCTTATGAAATCAAATTGTTCTTCACTTAGGGGTTTTGTAAAGATATCAGCTAGTTGATGTTTCGTATCAATGAATTCTATGATTACATCATGATTCGTAACATGATCTCGTATAAAGTGATGTCTAATATCATTTCATGATGTACACATTTCGAATATTTTAGCAAGTGTAGCATTGCATCACATGGTAAGATATCAGCTCGTACGATGCAAATTTTTGTTTGATATCTTGATACAGGGCATATAGCAATGATATCAATCATATATTAACATCAGTAATAGCAACCATATCAATGTCATATTGCTGACTTATCAACTATATTGGTATGTCGCTTTATATTTTTCAAGGCATAAGGTTTTTAAAACATTTTAGTTTCAGTGCAAAATCCGAGATAAACAACAAGAGATATTTGTAAATTTGCATATGCTTACAAATCAAGGTAAAGGGTAACATATGGAGTTTACAACATATCAGGTAACCATATCAAAAACAAAGTCCTTCATGATGAGTAACATAAGGAGTTTACAACATGTCATATCAAAGACAAAGTCCATGAGGAGTTTATAACAACAACGGATGATTGTGTTCATACAAGCTCATTCATGAGGTGGAAAGTTGAAGTGCCTAAATAAAGAGTCAAATTGTCGATGGATTTGCTGCAGCTCAGTTAGGATTTGATCTTGTCGAAGTTCAAGCCGTTCTTGTCTTTGTTCGAATCGGTCCATCCGAATCCCAATATCTTCGATGGATGATGTGTGAGTTTGCTCAACCGGATGTGTTTCCTCAAAGGGACAGATCGGAGGAGATTGGGTACTCCTAAAGACTGGTGTTTCCGGCTCGGGTTCAGGTTCAGGTTCAGGTTGAGGGGGATCAGTTCTTCTAGGCATTCTAACCCCGTTACCGTTTCTATAGTGACATCTTAGTCGGTGAAGTAGATTTTTGTTTATTATGCTGAATCTATCTACTTTCATTACTTCTTCTTCTGGTGGTATCTGAATGTCGTAAGCTTTCATAATTCTAGTAATTATACCACCATATGGGAGCATCATATCTTTCTTAGATAATTCTAACATGTTTTGTTGGATAAGATAGCCAAGACAAATGTCATGTCCTTTCATGATTAAGTACATCATTCCTAATTCTAATTGACTCACTTCATCATGATGGTATTGTTTAGGAAGAATTATACTAGTCATGATATGATGAAGTATCTTAGTGTTTAAAGGCAGTAGATGTTCACAACTTTTAAGGACAAATGCTATGTTAGGATTGGCAAAGATTGTTCCTAAGGCTTCAACATAGGATGTTCCAATAGTTTCATCATCCCATTATCCTCTAAAGTAAAGTCCTATGCTTTTCATGGGAATGCCTATCATATCACAAATGAATCTATCAGTGATTGAGATGTGTTGTCCTAAACGATAGGTGGACATCCTTTCTTCATCATCTATTTATATGTTATTGTAAAACAATCTAACTAGCCTAGGATAGATGGGTTCGTTGATCTGCAAGATTGGAAGTAGATTTAGATTTGCAAACCATTGGATAGTCTCTACGTCTCTTAGTTCATTCAGATCTACGTATTTTCCCTTATTGATGCTTCTTAGTTTGAAAGAGAGAAATTTTTCAGCATGGTTTTTTGAATCAAAAAGGGTAAGATCAAACTCTTCTACTAATCTCCTCTTTCCCTTGTCCCTTGAGGATCTTCTAGATCCCATAACTACTGCTATTTAGAGGGATAAAGGTGAATAAGAGTGAATGAAGAACAAAATAGAATTTAAGAGGTTCTTAGAGAATACCTTAGTGAAATCTTCAAAACAGGGAGCGATTCTTGATGTTTTGCTCCGAAATGAGAGGTATTTGGGAAGCTAAACGGGGTGAAATGAGGATGGAGGAGGCTTGGAGGAGTAGAGAATGAAAGGGAGGTGAGTTGGGGTCGGTTTCACCGCCGGCCCTAGCGTGGGTTAAAAAGGCAGAGTTGCGGGCGGTTGCACCTCTGGCTAGAGCGGTGCAACCGTTGGCAACCCGTGATGGCTGGAGGTGCCACCGCTGGCTGGAGAGGTGCCACCGCTGGATGGAGAGGTGCCACCGCCTGTAGGCAGTGAACACTTTATTGTGATTTGATCAGGGAGGTTTTGTCTTAAGGAGAGTTTTCATTCAGAGCAATTAACGTTACTTACATGATTACGTGTGCATTTTTATTTCAAGGCAAAAACGCTTGTACGATCAAGATAGACCTTTTAACGTGCATACTCCCAATGTCGTACATATGTTTGTGATTTTGAAAAGTCACATTAGGTTGTATCCAAATTGAATTTGTGATTTCATAATTTCCACTCGTTGTTGTATCCAAATTGCATTTGGGTCATGACTGTCGAGAATCAAGGGGCAGAACATTAATTCTTGCTCCAGCCTAAGGTTTTAATGTTTTTGTAGAAAGGGATGATTTTTAGGTACCCATTTGCTTTTGGGTGCCTCACTAATGGATCTAGATTTTCTATCATGTTGCATAGAATTTGTCATGGTTCCTTTAGGAACCCAAATCAATTTGTTTGGACTAAATTTCCTGAATGGACAATAATGCATCCTGTGTCCGAACTTGCAACAAAAGTTGCATTTGCTTTGATGTCTAACATGTAAGATGGGGCCTTTTACGAAGGTAGTTGGATTTTGGTGAGGACTCCTCACAAATCCAATCCCACTTCTTTTGGGAACATGACCTTTGTTGGTAAGGATCATGTTTAATGACTTGCTACCAACCTCGAATTTCTTCAAGGTGTCCTTAAGTAGCAAGTTTTCTTTTTGAAAAGTTTCTAGATCATGACATTTGATACATGAATTTAAATTATCATGATATTCAATTTTTAACTTATTAAAATCACAAGTAAGACTATCATGCTCCTTTTTTAGCAATTTGTATTTTCTATTGATAGTCTTGCATTCATCAAATAAGTCATGGAAGGCATTTAATAATTCATCGAAAGATAAATCAGCATCTAATAAATTCGTTACCTCCTCTCCGATGGCCATTAAGGTGTAATGAGCAACTTGCTCGGTGTTGGACTCCTCTTCTTCAGATGCGCTCGAGTCATCCCATGTTGCTTGAAGAGCCTTCTTCTTTGATGTTCTTCTTTTGACTTGGGGACAATCACTCTTGTAGTGTCCCGGCTTTTTACATTCATAGCAGATCACTTGGTCCTTCTTGGGTTCAAGTTTATTTTTCGCATCATTCTTAAACTTGTTTCTTTTGAAGAATTTTTTAAACTTTCTTGTTAAAAGTGCCAAGTCATCATCACAGTCCTCATCACTTGAGTTTTCTCTCAAGTGGCATTCAGAAGTTTTAAGTGCCATATCCTTCCTGTTCTTTGGAAGGATGTCTTCTTGCTCTTCATGAGCTTTGCAAGTCATCTCGTAGGTCATTAATGACCCGATTAGTTCTTCAAGAGGGAAGTTACGCAGATCTTTTGCCTCTTGAATAGCAGTGACTTTAGGATCCCAACTTTTGGGAAGGGATCTTAGTATCTTATTTACGAGTTCAAAATCCGAAAAACTTTTTCCGAGTGCTTTTAGACCGTTGACGACATCCGTGAAATTGGTAAACATGTCGCCAATGGTTTCACTCGGTTTCATTCGGAAAAGTTCAAAAGAATGCAGCAACAAATTGATTTTTGACTCTTTCACTCTACTTGTGCCCTCGTGGGTCACTTCAAGTGTGTGCCAAATATCAAAGGTAGTTTCGCAAGTTGAAACACGATTAAACTTGTTTTTGTCAAGTGCGCAAAATAAGGCATTCATAGCCTTTGCATTAAGAGCGAAAGCCTTCTTTTCCAATTCATTCCAATCGATCATTGGAAGAGAAGACTTTGAAAATCCATTTTCAACAAGGTTCCACAGTTCAAAATCCATTGAAATAAGAAAGATCCTCATTCGGGTCTTCCAGTAGGTGTAGTCCGTCCCACTGAACATGGGTGGACGTGTAATAGAATGCCCCTCTTGGTTTCCGGCATATGCCATCTCTCTTGGGTTTTAGTCCGTTAGAGAGTTAACCTTGCTCTGATACCAATTGTTAGGATCGAGAGCACTAAGAGGGGGGGGGGGGGTGAATTAGTGCAGTGGAAAACTTTCAGCGATTTAAAAACAAAAGCCGCGTTCGTCCGATAAAAACGATTTCGATGTAAAAGCTGTTTCACAGTTTGTAGTTTACGCAGTTTGCGTCTAAATGCAGTTTGCGTCTAAATGCAGATTGCGTCTAAGCGCAGTTTGCATTTAAGCGCAGTTTGCGTCTAAGCGCAGATTGCGTCTAAGCGCAGTTTGCGTCTAAACACAGTTTGCGTCTAAACACAGTTTGCGTTTAAGCGCAGTTTGCATTTAAGCGCAGTTTGCGTCTGAGCGCAGTTTGCGTCTAAACGCAGTTTTACGTATAAGTGCAGTTTTGCATCTAAGTGCAGTTTTACGTCTAAACGCAGTTTTGCGTCTAAACGCAGTTTTACGTCTAAATGCAGTTTTACGTCTAAACGCAGTTTTGCGTCTAAACGCAGTTTTACGTCTAAATATAGTTTTACGTCTAAGTGCAGTTTTACGTCTAAACGCAGTTTAGCATCTAAACGTAGTTTTACGTCTAAACGTAGTTTTACGTCTAAATGCAGTTTTGCGTCTAAACGCAGTTTTACATCTAAACGCAGTTTTACGTCTAAATGCAGTTTTGCGTCTAAAGCGTAATATGAATATGTAGAAAGCAATTTGCAGTTATAAATGGAATCAAAACGTAAGCGTAAACTGTAGTGTAAAGATCGTACGAAAACACCGATTTACGTCTGAATGCAGATTCGGAAAGATCAGAACTTAGAGACTCGTTCGTAAACACGCAGAGGGCAGTAGCTATGTAGGAGGTTTGCAGTAATGATAAAGTGCTCAAAGTAAAAGCAAACCAGAGATTTAGAGTGGTTCGGTCAGTCTTGACCTACTCCACTTTTGGCTTCCTCCTCCGACGAGGTCACCGGCGTCAACTAGCTGCCTTTCTTCAATGGGCGAAGGCCAACTGCCCTTTACAGTTTCACTCCTTTTGACGGGCTCAGGAGACAACCCTTACAGATCCTTTTCTCCTCTCTTTACAACTCAAGACTTGAAGAACAGAAAAGAGGAGAACTTTTGGACTTTACACAAATTTGAGCTCTTAGAATCACAGAAAAGATCAAGAATTCGGTGTAGATCTGTATCTTTTCAGTGCTGAATGGGTGGGGTATTTATAGGCCCCAACCCAATTCAAATTTGAGCTCAAAACGATCAAATCGGAATTCGGGATCGGTGATTGCACCACCTCGACCGGAGAGGTTGCACCGCTTGGCGAGTTTTGAGATCGAGCCCAGCGGTTGCACCTCTGCGTGGGGCGGTTGCACCGCCCGAAGTCTCCTTTCGGAGATCGAGCCCTGTGGTGCCACCTCGGCGAGGCGGTTGCACCTCTCTGCCTGAGCTCAAGACCGAGCTCGGCGGTGCTACCTCTCTTCGGGGAGGTTGCACCGCCTTAGCCTAGCTTCGAAGATCGAGCTCGGGCGGTTGCACCTCTGGCCGGGCGGTTGAACCGCCCGGTCTCGCTGGAGAGACCAGCCCAGGCGGTTGCACCTCTCGGCCTAGGTGGTTGCACCTTTGGTGCAATCGAGGTCGAATGGTTAGCTCCATTCGGCCCGATTTCAATCTTTTCAGGGGCCCAATTGCCCCAAGATTAACCTAATGGGATTACCTCCCATTTTCCAACTTAATCAACGTGCTAACTACGATTAAATCTAAGACAATTTCTGTAGCTTTGCTCCGATGCGTCAATCGCTTCTTCCGGCGAGTTTCCGGCAGACTTCCGTCGATCATCCGATGAACCCTCGGTGATTCTTCTGCGGACTTCCTGCAAACTCCTGGACATTGCGATGATCCACTTGGCGAGTTCCGACGAGCTTCGCTTGGCAAGCTTCTGGACTTCTCGGATTTGTTCTCGCAGAACCTCCGACGACCGTCCGAACTTCCGTCGAACTCTCGAACTCCCAACGTGATCATGATCTTGACTCCGGCGCAACTCCTGCTGTTTGTCTAACTTTCATCGTAGTTAATCCTGCACACTTATCTCAATACATAGAATAGACAACAAATGACAATTGACTTCATCATCAAAATCCGAGATTCAACAATCTCCCCCTTTTTTATGATGACAATCAATTGATGACAATCAACTTCTTACATGCATTCGGTTATGAGTAAGCTACTGATTTTTAAAAACATTTGTCACATAATTTCCAACATGTTATTTGATCAAGTGATGCCAAGGCATGTAATAGTAATAACGTCCGAAAAATAATTTTAACTAGTTTAAGTATTCGGACACATCAACATTCCTAATTCTCTTCTTATGAAATCAAATTGTTCTTCACTTAGGGGTTTTGTAAAGATATCAGCTAGTTGATGTTTCGTATCAATGAATTCTATGATTACAACATGATTCGTAACATGATCTCGTATAAAGTGATGTCTAATATCATTTCATGATGTACACATTTCGAATATTTTAGCAAGTGTAGCATTGCATCACATGGTAAGATATCAGCTTGTACGATGCAAATTTTTGTTTGATATCTTGATACAGGGCATATAGCAATGATAGCAATCATATATTAACATCAGTAATAGCAACCATATCAATGTCATATTGCTGACTTATCAACTATATTGGTATGTCGCTTTATATTTTTCAAGGCATAAGGTTTTTAAAACATTTTAGTTTCAGTGCAAAATCCGAGATAAACAACAAGAGATGTTTGTAAATTTGCATATGCTTACAGATCAAGGTAAAGGGTAACATATGGAGTTTACAACATATCAGGTAACCATATCAAAAACAAAGTCCTTCATGATGAGTAACATAAGGAGTTTACAACATGCCATATCAAAGACAAAGTCCATGAGGAGTTTATAACAACAACGGATGATTGTGTTCATACAAGCTCATTCATGAGGTGGAAAGTTGAAGTGCCTAAATAAAGAGTCAAATTGTCGATGGATTTGCTCTGACTCGCTTAGGATTTGATCTTGTCGAAGTTCAAGCCGTTCTTGTCTTTGTTGAATCGGTCCATCCCGAATCCCAATATCTTCGATGGATGATGTGAGTTTGCTCAACCGGATGTGTTTCCTCAAAGGGACAGATCGGAGGAGATTGGGTACTCCCTAAAGACCGGTGTTTCCTACTCGGGTTCAGTTCAGTTCAGGTTGAGGGGGATCAGTTCTTCTAGGCATTCTAACCCAGTTACCGTTTCTATAGTGACATCTTAGTCGGTGAAGTAGATTTTTGTTTATTATGCTGAATCTATCTACTTTCATTACTTCTTCTTCTGGTGGTATCTGAATGTCGTAAGCTTTCATAATTCTAGTAATTATACCACCATATGGGAGCATCATATCTTTCATAGATAATTCTAATATATTTTGTTGGATAAGATAGCTAAGACAAATGTCATGTCCTTTCATGATTAAGTACATCGTTCCTAATTCTAATTGACTCACTTCATCATGATGGTATTGTTTAGGAAGAATTATACTAGTCATGATATGATAAAGTATCTTAGTGTTTAAAGGCAGTAGATGTTCACAACTTTTAGGGACAAATGCTATGTTAGGATTGGCAAAGATTGTTCCTAAGGCTTCAACATAGGATATTCCAATAGTTTTATCATCGCATGATCCTCTAAAGTAAAGTCTGCTTTTCATGGGAATGCCTATCATATCACAAATGAATCTATCAGTGATTGAGATGTGTTGTCCTAAAAGATAGGTGGACATCCTTTCTTCATCATCTATTTGTATGTTATTGTAAAACAATCTAACTAGCCTAGGATAGATGGGTTCGTTGATCTGCATGATTGGAAGTAGATTTAGGTTTGCAAACCATTGGATAGTCTCTACATCTCTTAGTTCATTCAGATCTACGTATTTTCCCTTATTGATGCTTCTTAGTTCGAAAGAGAGAAATTTTTCAGCATGGTTTTTTGAATCAAAAAGGATAAGATCAAACTCTTCTACTAATCTCCTCTTTCCCTTGTCCCTTGAGGATCTTCTAGATCCCATAACTACTGCTGTTTAGAGGGATAAAGGTGAACAAGAGTGAATGAAGAACAAAACAGAATTTAAGAGGTTCTTAGAGAATACCTTAGTGAAATCTTCAAAACAGGGAGCGATTCTTGATGTTTTGCTCCGAAATGAGAGGTATTTGGGAAGCTAAACGGGGTGAAATGAGGATGGAGGAGGCTTGGAGGAGTAGAGAATGAAAGGGAGGTGAGTTGGGGTCGGTTTCACCGCCGGCCCTAGCGTGGGTAAAAGGCAGAGTTGGGGGGGTTGCACCTCTCGGCTAGAGCGGTGCAACTGGCGGCAACCCGTGATGGCTAGAGGTGCCACCGCTTTGGAGAGGTGCCACCGCTGGCTGGAGAGGTGCCACCACCTGTAGGCAGTGAACACTTTATTGTGATTTGATCGGGGAGGTTTTGTCTTGACGAGAGTTTTCATTTGAGCAATTGCGTTACTTACATGATTACGTGTGCATTTTTTATTTCAAGGCAAAAAACGCATGCGATCAAGATAGACCTTTTAACGTGCATACTCCCAATGTCGTACATATGTTTGTGATTTTGAAAAGTCACATTAGGTTGTATCCAAATTGAATTTGTGATTTCATAATTTCCACTCGTTGTTGTATCCAAATTGCATTTGGGTCATATTTGTCGAGAATCAATGAGAACATTAATTCTTGCTCCGACCTAAGGTTTTAATGTTTTTTGTAGAAAGGGATGATTTTTAGGTACCCATTTGCTTTTGGGTGCCTCACTAATGGATCTAGATTTTCTATCATGTTGCATAGAATTTGTCATGGTTCCTTTAGGAACCCAAATCAATTGTTTGGACTAAATTTCCTGAATGGACAATAATGCATCCTGTGTCCGAACTTGCAACAAAAGTTGCATTTGCTTTGATGTCTAACATGTAAGATGGGGCCTTTTACGAAGGTAGTTGGATTTTGGTGAGGACTCCTCACAAATCCAATCCCACTTCTTTTGGGAACATGACCTTTGTTGGTAAGGATCATGTTTAATGACTTGCTACCAACCTCGAATTTCTTCAAGGTGTCCTTAAGTAGCAAGTTTTCTTTTTGAAAAGTTTCTAGATCATGACATTTGATACATGAATTTAAACTATCATGATATTCAATTTTTAACTTATTAAAATCACAAGTAAGACTATCATGCTCCTTTTTTAGCAATTTGTATTTTCTATTGATAGTCTTGCATTCATCAAATAAGTCATGGAAGGCATTTAATAATTCATCGAAAGATAAATCAGCATCTAATAAATTCGTTACCTCCTCTCCGATGGCCATTAAGGCGTAATGAGCAACTTGCTCGGTGTTGGACTCCTCTTCTTCATATGCGCTCGAGTCATCCCATGTTGCTTGAAGAGCCTTCTTCTTTGATGTTCTTCTTTTGACTTGGGGACAATCACTCTTGTAGTGTCCCGGCTTTTTACATTCATAGCAGATCACTTGGTCCTTCTTGGGTTCAAGTTTATTTTTCGCATCATTCTTAAACTTGTTTCTTTTGAAGAATTTTTTAAACTTTTTTGTTAAAAGTGCCAAGTCATCATCACAGTCCTCATCACTTGAGTTTTCTCTCAAGTGGCATTCAGAAGTTTTAAGTGCCATATCCTTCCTGTTCTTTGGAAGGATGTCTTCTTGCTCTTCATGAGCTTTACAAGTCATCTCGTAGGTCATTAATGACCCGATTAGTTCTTCAAGAGGGAAGTTACGTAGATCTTTTGCCTCTTGAATAGCAGTGACTTTAGGATCCCAACTTTTAGGAAGGGATCTTAGTATCTTATTTACGAGTTCAAAATCTGAAAAACTTTTTCCGAGTCCATTTAGACCGTTGACGACATCCGTGAAACGGGTAAACATGTCGCCAATGGTTTCACTCGGTTTCATTCGGAAAAGTTCAAAAGAATGCAGCAACAGATTGATTTTTGACTCTTTCACTCTACTTGTGCCCTCGTGGGTCACTTCAAGTGTGTGCCAAATATCAAAGGCAGTTTCACAAGTTGAAACACGATTAAACTCGTTTTTATCAAGTGCGCAAAATAAGGCATTCATAGCCTTTGCATTAAGAGCGAAAGCCTTCTTTTCCAATTCATTCCAATCGATCATTGGAAGAGAAGACTTTGAAAATCCGTTTTCAACAAGGTTCCACAGTTCAAAATCCATAGAAATAAGAAAGATCCTCATTCGGGTCTTCTAGTAGGTGTAGTCCGTCCCACTGAACATGGGTGGACGTGTAATAGAATGCCCCTCTTGGTTTCCGGCGTATGCCATCTCTCTTGGGTTTTAGTCCGTTAGAGAGTTAACCTTGCTTTCGATACCAATTGTTAGGATCGAGAGCACTAAAGGGGGTGAATTAGTGCAGCGAAAAACTTTCAGCGATTTAAAAACAAAAGCCGCGTTCGTCCGATAAAAACGATTTCGATGTAAAAGTCGATTCACAGTTTGTAGTTTACGCAGTTTGCGTCTAAATGCAGTTTGCGTCTAAATGCAGATTGCGTCTAAGCGCAGTTTGCATTTAAGCGCAGTTTGCGTCTAAGCGCAGATTGCGTCTAAGCGCAGTTTGTGTCTAAACACAGTTTGCGTCTAAACACAGTTTGCGTTTAAGCGCAGTTTGCGTTTAAGCGCAGTTTGCGTCTGAGCGCAGTTTGCGTCTAAACGTAGTTTTACGTATAAGTGCAGTTTTGCGTCTAAGTGCAGTTTTACGTCTAAACGCAGTTTTGCGTCTAAACGCAGTTTTACGTCTAAACACAGTTTTGCGTCTAAACGCAGTTTTACGTCTAAACACAGTTTTACATCTAAGTGCAGTTTTACGTCTAAACGCAGTTTTGCATCTAAACGCAGTTTTATGTCTAAACGCAGTTTTATGTCTAAACGCAGTTTTGCGTCTAAACGCAGTATTACGTCTAAACGCAGTTTTACGTCTAAACATAGTTTTGCGTCTAAAGCGTAATATGAATACGCAGAAAGCAATTTGCAGTTATAAATGGAATCAAAACGTAAGCGTAAACTGCAGTGTAAAGATCGTACGAAAACACCGATTTACGTCTGAATGCAGATTCGGAAAGATCAGAACTTAGAGACTCGTTCGTAAACGCGCAGAGGGCAGTAGCAATGTAGGAGGTTTGCAGTAATGATAAAGTGCTCAAAGTAAAAGCAAACCAGAGATTTAGAGTGGTTGGTCGGTCTTGACCTACTCCACTTTTGGCTTCCTCCTCCGACGAGGTCACCGGCGTCAACTAGCTGCCTTTCTTCAATGGGCGAAGGCCAACTGCCCTTTACAGTTTCACTCCTTTTGGCCGGGCTCGGGGAGACAACCCTTACAGATCCTTTCTCTCCTCTCTTTACAACTCAAGACTTGAAGAACAGAAAGAGGAGAACTTTTGGACTTTACACAAATTTGAGCTCTTAGAATCACAGAAAAGATCAAGAATTGATTGTAGATCTGTATCTTTTTCAGTCTTTGAATGGGTGGGGTATTTATAGGCCCCAACCCAATTCAAATTTGGAGCACAAAACGATCAAATCCGGAATTAGGGATCGGCGATTGCACCTCCTAAGCGGAGAGGTTGCACCGCTTTGGCGAGCTTCGGGAGATCGAGCCCGGCGGTTGCACCTCTGTCCGGGGCGGTTTACCTTTGCCGAGTCCGGGCTCGAGATCGAGCCGCGGTGGTGCCACCTCGGCGAGGCGGTTGCACCTCTCGCTGGCTTCGAAGGCCGAAACTCGAGCCGGCGGTGCTACCTCTCTGTCGGGGAGGTTGCACCGCCAATCTAACTCGAAGATCGAGCTCGGGCGGTTGCACCTCTGGTCGGGCGGTTGCACCGCCCGGATCTGTTGGGAGACACTGCCCTAGGCGGTTGCACCTTTGGTGCAATCGTGGTCCGAATGGTTAGCTCCATTCGCCCGATTTCAATCTTTTCAAGGGCCCAATTGCCCCAAGATTAAGCTAATGGGATCACCTCCCATTTTCCAACTTAATCAGCGTGCTAACTACGATTAAATCTAAGACAATTTCTGCAGCTTTGCTCCGATCGTCAATCGCTTCTTCCGCGAAGTTTCCGGCGGACTTCCGTCGATCATCCGATGAACCCTCGGTGATTCTTCTGCGGACTTCCGGCAAACTCTGGACTTTGCGACGATCCACTTGGCGAGTTCCGACGAGCTTTGCTTTGGCAAGCTACGGACTTCTCGGATCTGTTTCATGAGAACCTCCGACGACCGTCCGAACTTCCGTCGAACTCTCGAACTCCCAACGTGATCATGATCTTGACTCCGGCACAACTCCTGCTGCTTGTCTAACTTTCATCGTAGTTAATCCTGCACACTTATCTCAACACATAGATTAGACAACAAATGATAATTGACTTCATCATCAAAATCCGAGATTCAACAGAAATGAGTCTTGATTTCATTTTGGGATTGCCAAGAACTCAAAGGAACAAGGATTCTATTATGGTTGTTGTTGACAGATTTTAAAAAATGTCTCACTTTGTTTCTTGCAATAAATTGAATGATGCATCTCATATTGCTGATTTATATTTTAAGGAGATTGTTAAATTGTATGGTATTCCAAGAATTATGATGTTTGATCAAGATTCAAAATTTGTTAGTCATTTTTGGAGAACTCTTTGGAGGAAGCTGGGTACTTCTTTGAATTTCAATAGCTCGCATCATCCACAAACCGATGGGTAAACTGAGATAACGAACAGAAGCTTGGGAAATTTGCTTAGAAGCTATGTTGGTAAGAATATTAAGTAGTGGGATGTCATTATTCCACAAATTGAGTTTGCCTATAATCGTTCTATCCATCATAGTATCGGTAAAAGTTCTTTTAAGGTTGTTTATGGTGCTAATCCTACTAGTCCTTTGGAATTAATCCCTCGTTCTATAACAAAGCAATTTAGTGGAGATGCTGATGAAAGAGCTAAGCAAATAAAGAAGCTGCATGAGGGTGTGAAAATAACCATTAAGAAGCAAAATAAAAGGTACATGCATGCTGCCAACAAACACAGAAAACATGTGGAGTTTAATGCAGGTGATTTGGTTTGGATTCATCTAAGAAATGAGAGGTTTCCACTGGGTAAATTTGGAAAACTAAAACCAAAGGCTGATGGTCCTTTCAAGGTGCTTAAGAGAATTGACAAAAATGCTTACAAAATTGAGTTACCTGAAGATTATGGAGTATCCCAAATATTTAATGTGGTCGATTTAAGTCCTTTTTATAATCATGTTGATGAATCGAACAAGGACTTGAGGATAAGTCTTTTTCAACCGGGGGAGATCGACACAGGAGTGTCTAATTTACTACAATTGATCATATGAACTTTGATTATGATATGGTATTTTTTTCAGCCAATAATTATGCCTCGTAATCTTTAACTCAGCCCACTCAAATACGACAACTCATCAGCATATTCCCTGCACAAAGTTAAAGCTGTTTCAAGGTGATTTTCTTCATGATAAAGGAATGCATTAAAAGAGTTGATTAGCAGTCATGAACATGTCTTAATGACCAAGGAATGCAGGAGTTGGTTAGCAACTGTAAACACTTAATTTCAAAATTTTCTATGCATGAAGGGTTGTTTCATGTACTAGTATTTATTTTGGTGTTTAGGACTTAGAAAGAACTTTAGAAACTGATAATATCTTAGTAGAAGCTCTCTTAGAGAACTCCCTTAAACTATGTATCTCTTGGATGTGTTCTTAAGTGGTGAGTCTTTTGATTTATGTTCTGTATCCTCATTTATAATCCTTGGGGTGGTGAATTTTTGTTACCCTTTATGATTTTAACTTGGTGGTGAACTATTTTTCGATCTTCTTTAAGTTTTATCATGAGTTCGTGCTTTTTCTATTCAAAACACTCATTCCAGCAAATACAACTGTATTGCGACTTTTCTTCGAGAGTTCGTTCTTTGTCTACTGTGATATTTTCTATTTGAGAAACTGTTGCATCGGTTTCCTTTCGAAATTCATTCTGCATTTTACCCTCCTTGGTATCACCTCACTAATAGAGCATCTTCCAACCGGATAACCTATTCGACCTCACCACTCTAAGACTAGATCGACCCCGACAAACTGTGTCGCTCGTGGATCTCCCATATCAATTTGCCACATCATCAAGTCTCTCATGTTAGTCAAGAAGAGACATCTAGATAAGCCTATACCTTTGGTAGTGGATTAATCATGTCGTCTCATCGTAATTATGACACCATCAATCATCATTCAGAATTATAATAAATTAGATTTAGTGAAGGAGTCAACGAGACAAACCTAACAAAAAAAGAAAATTGTTAGTCATGTTGACTTAAAAGACTTCAGTTTGATGAGTTCTTTTTTTATTTTTTAATGGACGTAAGATGGAGTAAAACGATTATGTCCATTATGCACGTAACAAAATCTCTCACTGTCCATTTTTTATGCCCTTTGCTGTTTGGATTGAACAAATGATTTTGATCTGAATTTGGATCGAACTCAGTGTTTTGATTATGACTATGGTTAAACCTATGCTTGAACCACTTACGCTTGGGTTCTTAATTTTTCTTCTTGGGTTTGAAGTCTTGGCCTGGGTTAGAATTAGGTTCATAAGATTCGATTTGGTCTTGGGATTTGGGAATGAGATTTAGTTAAGTTAATATTTGTTTTGATTTGGTTATCTCAAGCCTTAAGTTGTTCTTAGCATCGACCAAAACTGGAAGCATTAAACTTCTCAAGCTTAAGAGAAGAAGAGTTATCTGGAGTAAATATTTATTAATTATTTCTAAGGGATACTGCACCAAGAATCCAAAGTTCATTTTTTATAATATATGAGCAATAGTTAAAAGCATGATTTTTTTTTTTTTTACTTTGTTTTAGGATCTACCATAAAGTTTGGTTTGACAAACATATCTCAAACAATTTTAATTTGACTTATTAATGTCTCTCTAAATTAGATGATTCAAAGATTTAGATCACAAAATCAATCTTTAAAACTTGAAATGCAAAATATAATTCTATTCAAGATGAAAAGACAAATACTATATATATATATATATATATATATATATATATATATATATATATTATTACTACTTGAAGTTAGATTTATTTGAGGCAATTTCCTGTACTCCAAATTTTAATCTTTTCTTGGATGGTGTCCCTATTTCCATATTTTATACACAAGACTCAATCAACCATTATAAAAAAATATATGCTCCTATCACAATATTATCGAGAAATCTTATAATATTTATGTTTATTTATTATAAAAAGTAATGAGACATTACATAGTTATAATATTTTTAAACATAATAACTCTATTCAAGACCACTATAGTCAAGTTTTAATTAATTCAAATCCACACCAAACTTAATTTTTAACATTATTATAAACTTTGATATTTTATATAATGATTTATACGAAGGTTCAAGTGATTTGGATGATAATTAAAAAAAGTTTTGATATATTTCAAAATAAATGATGATAAAAATTCTTTTTTTTTTTTCCTCATGTAACCTTAAATTTAGGCCTATGCATTTATGTTCATTATAGAAGAATGACAATAAATAAAGGTATGACATTATCTATTTATACTATCTTCGAATAGATTTATTTTATTTTTATTAATAATAAAAAAAATTCAAGAACCCTTAATAACTTTAAATCTCCATATATCTTATTATTAATTTTATTCCAAAATTTAAAATTCTACAAAGCAATATATATGATAGTTTTAATATTGTCTATAGAAGTTAAGAAGGTTTTGATACATTAAAAAAAATGATAAATTTTTTATCATTTTCCAACTTAGCCTATAATGCATGTTTATATATTTTAAAGAATCTTATAAAATGTTTATTCTAAAAATGGAAGAATGATAATTAAAAAAATGAATTACAACATTTTTGGCTCCTGGGCTAAAATAGTATAACTTCATTAAAACCATTATAATTAGTTTGGTGAATTAAAAATATAACTTTATTTGAAAATAGTGGAAAGGGTCTGAATCAAAACATAACTAGTTTAACTAATTTTAAGAAAAAAATATATTTATTTTTCATGGAAGATTATTTTGAATATTTAAAAAAGGGCTTTTATGTGGGAAATCTAAAAATAGATGACACCCTTGAGGAAAAGCTTATTGGTTTTTTTTTCAAAAAATTACCCTTTTGTTTTTATTCTTAAAAATTAATCTTTAAAAAATATTAGAAAACAAGGGGAGAGTCAAATAAAATAGTGCACATAGGAAAAGATATTTAGTTTATAATCATTTATTTTTTTTGGATATTAATGAGAATGATATTGTTAAAATTTAATTAATGAAATGATTTAATTTTTGATGAAATATAAATGCAATATCTGGCTACTACTAAATATGATATATAATTCTATTTGAAAACAATATAATCGATCCGATTTATTATTGGACCTGTTTAACTCGAAATAAGATTTTGATGAGAATAATGATGATGATGATGATGATGATGATGATGATGATGATGATGATGATGATGATGATGATGATGATGATGATGATGATGATGATAATAATAAGGTGCTTCGATCCTAATAAAGATTCTCTTCGAAAAAAAATGAAACTGGGAAAAAATATCTAAAACGCGAGGCTCTATTATTATTATTATTATTATTATTATTATTATTATTATTATTATTATTTGAAGGCCCCTCGCTCTTTTTTTATCTTGATTATTTATTGATTTATTTATTCGTTTATCTTGTCGCTCGCTCCCCTCAAATCGCCCTTTCTTTTCGTCGTGGCTGAGCTTTCTGCTCCCTCCTCAGCCAATCTGATCCCTCGATCCCTACTCAGTCCTCGCGCGATACGTGCCCGTCTCGCGTTGGCTCATGGCGGAGCTGTCGGCGGAGGTGTGTGCCGCCTCCGCCGCGGGGCGGGAGAACCGGACGGCGCAGGCGTGGCGGACGGTGCTAGGGTGGCTGGGCTTCCTCTTCCGCGTCCTGCTGCAGATCCTGCAGTCCGGGACCCCCTCCTGGGCCCAGCTCCTCTCATTCGTTGGTGTCCGCCACCGCCTCCTCCCAGCCTCCTCCTCGGACCCCGCCTTCCACCCCCTCCCCACCGACGCGCCCCCGCCGCCACCTCCTCAGCTGCGCCAGGACCCTTTGGATAAGCTTACGGTACATCCTTCTTTTCGATCTTTTGTTTGTTTTCCCTCCAGTACCTGTGTCCTTTCACCGATTGAAGATATAGAAAACCCCTATTTTCCATTTTCCATGGTTTTCTTGTTGAGGAGCAATAGTTCTTGTTTCGGATTGACAATGGTTTGGTCCTTATTGACATCGACTCATTCATTTTCTGTCGCTCGATTAGATCACTAACCCTTCCATAAATTTTCTGTTTATTTACTTATTTCCCCCCTGTTTGCTACCTTTTGTGGTTTGCCGGATACGTACTACATTTTTTTGGTTTTATGATTGGATAAAAGGAAGATAATAATTTTCTTGCTAAGTGGCGACTGTTTTGTCAGATCTTTCCCATTTTTTCAGCAATATTTGGGATCTGGTCTGAAATAGAACACAACTCATAAACAAGAAGCGGGTATCTAATAATTTGTCATCAGATAAATTTAAGCCATGGAATTATGTAGCATTTTTCATATTTAATTTTGGATCTGAAATTAACTCTTTGCTTCATTTGTTGGAAGAAGCATTGGTTTTTAGAGTTTCAAGCATGACTGGTGTAAACTAGTTTAGAATTTTAGAATATGTTTTGGATTATTGAACTTGGCGAGCTTTGTGATTGACCATGAGATTAAAAGCATTGGTCCTGAGGAAATAGGTGACACTGAAGAAATAATTTTTTTCTGCATTTAAAGTCTAATATTCAGATATTACTGTATTTAGTAGCAAATGGCCTCCATGTTCATGGAAAGAGATGGTAGACAAGTCTCTGAACATAGGCCAACTGACTTGGTTTTGGTTTGGGTTGTATAGGTGGGCGTCTTTTAACTTTGACTTCAAAGTTTATTTTGTCAAAGACCAAGAAGGAAACTTCTCTCTAAAGATTCCCCACTACCTTGCCAACCAAATGCATGGTTTTGCATTTTCACATGCAACCATTGCCCAGCTGATTTGTTCTATTAGTCTGGAACTTGAAAATATGATATTTGGGGTGGCACCAATGAAAAAGGGATTGTTTATGTTTGGTGAAGAACGAAAGAAAAATATGGGAAAAATAAGAACTGTTGTTGTTAAGACATCCTACATACTAAATGGCTGGTTATGTAAATTAGTAGTTCGTTGCAATGTTGCATATTTTTTAGAGTATTTAGAACTTCAACATGCATAAAATGTCAAAACAAACAACTAGGCGGTTTATCAAGGCCTTCAAACCTTTGGTCAAAGTTCTGGTCTCTCAGTTCAAGGGATAACCAATCCAACCATAAGGAATACAGCTCACATTGTATTAATTCTGAACCAGGGCAGTATTTTGTCTGATGTGTCGCCCTTTTTAACCACATTAACATATATTCACCCTAACACCAGCAAGATAATTTGGTTTCTTTCTTTCCCATGAGGGCAGGAAATTTATATCCTTACTCCATTGTATAAGAGGTTATTACTTTTCATTCATAATAAGGAAATATATCATATTAATCCTTACTAGGCGGTTTATCAAGGCCTTCAAACCTTTGGTCAAAGTTCTGGTCTCTCAGTTCAAGGGATAACCAATCCAACCATAAGGAATACAGCTCACATTGTATTAATTCTGAACCAGGGCAGTATTTTGTCTGATGTGTCGCCCTTTTTAACTACATTAACATATATTCACCCTAACACCAGCAAGATAATTTGGTTTCTTTCTTTCCCATGAGGGCAGGAAATTTATATCCTTACTCCATTGTATAAGAGGTTATTACTTTTCATTCATAATAAGGAAATATATCATATTAATTCTTAAATGATGAACTTTATATTAACTTCTTCAAGGTGACAAATGAAGATAATCCAATTTATCTTTTTAGAGAGCGCTCATATTTGGTGATTTTTTTTCTGAAACAAGCCCTTCTGGGATGAAGGTTTGGATTGATGTAAACAATTCCACCTGTTAAAGAAGAGCAAATTGATGGTAAGAGTTGTTGTGTCACTCTTACCTTAACTAATTAGTATAAATCATAATGCCCATAATTATAGTTACTATTTATTATGCCAATTTTTTAATTTAATTTCTAATTCTTTATATATCTTTCTAGGTTTGCAATTCAAGCTTGGAAATTTGTCTGCCTTAACCATTTAATCTAACTCCTATGGAGTTGCACTAACATGTAAAATTAGCATTTGTAAAAGAAGAAAGAATTGTGTGGATAATAGCTACACCACCTTAGTGCTATTAGATCTGTCATTTTGTCATTTTTCACCACAAGTGGATGCACATGATAATGCCAGGCACTTTTCGGCAGTTGGTTAAATTTTCACTAGTTGTAGCTTTCTCAGTTGTCGCATGAGAGAGAGAAAGAGAGCAACAGTCCATGCATATGTCTATGTGCATATTTGCATGCATGCGACACTATCTTGGCTGACAAATTAGTATCAACTTTATATGGAATAGTACCAGCGGTCCAGCACAACTTTATAAGGAAGGCATCACTATCTTGCCTAGCTTTTCCATGAGGTTTGATTGTTGGGGGGTTGGTGGGAAGGGCTGGGTTGAGGTATATTTTGTGGCCTGATAAATGATGCGTTCCTTGCCCATTTTCGATCAGTTTTTGGTAATTGATCCCTAAACCTGTCTCATTCTGCTATCAAAGTTGGCCAAATTTGGCTCGAGTATGCCAGATGAGATTGGATCGATGTGCTGGGTTGATCGGATTGATCTGATAAATGATGCCTTCCTTCCTCGTTAGATGAGATCTGACCTATTAGATGTAGTTTAGTTTGGTTGGCAGAGGTTTGACTACTCAAAATTAAGCTGGATTGGGGGTTGATCTGCAACAGGAAGCATGTTGGAAAAGCACAGATTCCTTAAAGTGAGAGCAATTTTATCAATGAAACCCCACCTTGACCATTCAAATCATCACATATTTCACTCATCAAAGAAGTCACTCCATGGGTATAATCAGATATGTGGCACTGAGGCCCTTCTTATGGTCAAACAAGGTGCTAGATGGGCCAATACAACCCAAGGGCTGCAAGGTAGGGCTGAATATCCTTCCAGAAGGGTACAATGATAGGTTTGACACTGATCATTGTAACTTGGTTCTGATGATAGTAGAAATGTGCTAGTGCCTGAGTTTTCCAATAAGTCATTTGAATAACATGCACCTAAGGTTGGAGGCTCACATGGCTCAGATTTTTGTCCTCATCTAGATGAAGTTTCTAAGCTTATGGAAGCACAACTCAGGAGTGCAGCTTATGAGCTTTCTATAAAACCCTAGTGAATAAAAGGCTTTTCCCTATAATCTTTATTTCTCCTTGTTACTCAGTAACATCTATATGAAGCAAGATATTATATTAACCTGATCTGTGGAAGGAGGAAATGTTTAGCTCTTTGAGAAAGAAACTAACCAATAGAAAGTTTGCCCTTTGTTTAAAGGAAAAATACCAAAAAATAAGGTTCTGATATAGTTTATCATCTTTGTCTTATTCATTATCTGTTGGTTTTCTTTCCTCGTTCAGTAATGTTTTCCATATTAATCCTTTTATCTTATTCATCATCTGTATTAATACATTTTACAACAGATATAACATTATCTTTTGTGTTAATGAGCCAATGTATATGTTTTAATTGCTTGTTTATAATCAAACAATATTTATGTCTCAGTTTAAGTTAAAATTTTCATGTGTACTTATTCATGCACCTTGCTTCAATAATTCCTACACCTCACCTTGTGGTTGCACTAGACTTTAAGAGACGTACATGCCTTATTGTGCCTTGAGCCTTTAACAACATAAAGGTTCTGTGAAAGTTATATAATACATATTGTGTTCTCTTACCTATTACCATGAAATTTTATTTAAGTTCTAATTTTGTCATGTTTATTCTAATTTGGGTCAAATGTGCAGGTGGTTCTTGACTTGGATGAGACTTTAGTATCTGCATATGAGGCATCTAGTGTGCCTATTGTCGTACGTAGCCAGGCTATTGAGGCAGGTGTGAAGTGCTTTGAATTGGAATGCATATCTATGGATAAGGTAGTTGGCTTCTAAACTCATATTTCATTTGTTGTTACTTAATCCTCATCCTAACGATGGACTAATTATACATATGTTTAAAATTCCTTGGCTTAAGGAAGTCGAGGGGAAACAAAAGGTCAATCATGTCACTGTCTTTGAACGTCCTGGGTTACAAGAGTTCTTGCAGCAGATTAGTGAATTTGCAGATCTTGTTCTTTTTACTGCTGGTCTAGAAGGTTAAATTTTGTTAGATTTGTGCTCAAATGCCATTCCTGTCAGTTATTTTATCCTTATCTAATTAACCATATTCTCCTGGAATGTTGTTTCAGATTATGCCAGACCACTTGTTGACAAAATAGATGTGGAAAATAGATTTAGCCTTCGTCTGTATCGGCCCGCAACAGTCAGCACGTAAGATTTACCTACCTTTTACTTATGAAATCATCAGTCTATAACTGTCGGTTTGACCACAAAAGTCACCTATTATGTGGTTCTAGTACAATGCAATTACCATGGTTAGAGGCTCTCACACTATATATTCAATGTTTTTCAGAAAAGCACGGTATGATGTATTTATGGCCTACTGCTAATGACATTAATGTACATTCTTCTCACATATTAGAAATGCTTTTAGATCATAACCTTTTTCTTCATTCAAAACTCTTTAATGAAGTTCTTGATAAAAGACAAACTTTTCGTTACAATACCGTAGATGACTCATTGGACCATTATGGATTCCGACAAGCTCAGTTGGTTAGAATTTCATCTGTGGAAGTCAAATTATCAGTCTCTATGATTGAGGCAAAAAGCATTATGGACTTAAAGAACTTAGAATTAAGTAACTGAAGTCAATTTATTAGTCTCCTATGATTGAGGCAAAACGAATTAAGAAATGTGCCGTAAGTGAGTTGCTTTTTGTTGCAAGTGTCCTTTTCACTCGGTCTTGATATTGTTAATATATTTGCAAAAGAAAATGACTACAATTCATTGGAATATTATGTACTTTGTTGGAAGATTCTCTGTGTGCTTTATAAGAAGGTAGAAGTTAGGTTATCAGGAAGTCAATAGATTGTATTCCATCATAGATGTTGCAGAAATCTGAGGAGTTATCAATGGATTTCATGAAAAATACTAAAGTTGGGGTGAGAATGAGCCTCAACTCCATAAGCTTGCTCTTTTTGACCCAAGGGATATAGGATTGTTTTAAGAAAAGCTATTTTTCTACTGGTGGGGATAATGCTATGTACATTGACCCATCAACCAACATGAATTGAATACAAGATAATTTTTCTACTGGTGCCTTGTATTAGCAGGAGTCTCATGTACAGGGCTGCTCTTTTTTAAAAAAAATACAATAGAGGTGTCAAATTTTGATTGGATGCATCAACCAACATGAACGGAATAAAAAATAATAGGTTTGGTTTGATCTACTTATATGGGTCATATAGTGGTCTAACTCAATTAAATTGAGTTGACAGGATTGACTCAAACTTACACAATCAATGATCAGGTTAAATGTACAAATCCATTTTCCTGATTAGCATGTCAGTGAGATCATACTAGAGTCTTATAAACAAAACAAATTGTGTCATTGCTGGGTTATGTGTTGAGTCCAAATCATGTCAAAAGTTGTGTTTGAATTGAAAGTTGTGTTTTAGTATGTGTCCCAACGCAATATACAGATGAACTTGTGTTTGAATTGAAAGTTGTGTTTAAGTATGTGTCCCAACCCAATATGAAGATGAACCAACACATTCGTTTCCTCCTAATGGAAGTTCTCGTTTGAGGGAGAGGGGTCCCTCCAAGAACTATCAACCAAAGAATTAAACTAAACTATGCAAGCTACATCTTTGCAGGAAAAGCAAGTAACATTAAACCATGATTTCCCAAAGGTTTACATCCTCTCATGTAAATAGTCTATCGTTGCCAACTTGCCATATACTAATCATAGTGTCCCATCTCAAGTCAACTTAGCCTTTCTTCTCAATTAGATGATACTATATTTGCTAAAAATAATTTCAAGAATATTCTCAACCTTCTGTCCTTCTATAGAGGCTTGACTGCCTACCCCTAGGCCTCTACTTGGGCTTGCTGTTCAAGAAGGGCTATCTGGCCTTGGTAAAGGTGACAACCTTCTTTTGGTCCACTTTCCTTCATTGGTGTTAATTGTTAAAACTCTTTGAAGTCGTTCCTTACCTTGTCTTAATTGTAAGTTTATTAATACAGATTAAAAATCCTAGACTCATTAAGAATTTTTTTTCACATGCTACCAATGATTTCAATAGGCGCTTGGGCGCTCGTCTAGGCACTCGGGCAAGGCGAGGCGAGGCCCGAGCGCCTCGCTTCATTTCCAAGCGGCGCGCTTCAAAGAGGCATCGCTTGGGCGCTCGCTTGAGCCCAGGCGCTAGGCGCTTCAGGCGAGCGCCCGGGTTAAACCAGGCGATTGAACCGGCGTTTTAGGTCTGGTTCGGTCTCCAGTGCTTTAGTTGGTTTAATCGAACCAACTAAAGCACTGATATCAGCCTTCCTCTCGCGACTTCCCAACCCTAACCTTGCTCATTGTTGCCGCCCTCGCTGCCGTTGCCACTATCGTCGCTCGTCACTGCTGTTGTCGCTGCTCCCGCTGCTCACTGTTACCGCTATCGCTGCTACCGCTGCCACTATTGTCGCTCGTCGCTCCCGTTGTTGCTGTCGCTGCTCACCGCTACTGCTACTGTTGCCACTATCACCGCTCGTCGCTCCCACTCCTTCTCCCGTTGCTCGCTGCTACCGCTGCCGCTGCCATTGTCGTGGCTCGCCGCTCTTGCTGCCGTTGTCATCGCTCACCGCTCCCGCTGCCATTGCCACTTCTCGTTGCTACCGCTACCGTTGCCACTGTCGCCACACGCCTCTCCCGCTCCTGTTACCGTTGCTCGCTGCTACCTCTTCTCACATCGACTCAATAGTATACTGTTAACAGTATATTAATAGTACACTATTAACTGTATACTAGTAACAATATTGTTTTATTTATTAGATTATTAGTATATTATTTTGATTTTAATATTGCTAATTTTTATTTATTTGAAATTCTTGTTATTGTTTTGAATTTTGAGATTTTTTGTTAATGTGATATTGTGATTTTGTAAGATTTTTTTAATTTAATATCATATTTTTATTTAAATAATTATATTTATTAATTATATTATATATTTTTATATTTTAGCGCCTCGTTTCGCTCGGGCGAGCGCCTAGCACCTCGGAAGTTTTTGGACCTTGGGTCTAGCGCTTTTTAAATCACTGTATGCTACTGGACTTTTTTTTGTCCATTTAGAATTGTCTTTTGGCTGGAAATACAGTCCATGTTATCCACTCAGTTAAAAGGGCTATCAGTCAAACTTGGGATAATAATGAGCATCACGAAGCTTTGAAGGATTGCCTGAATATGAAGCAATTTTGCATGTTCAGGCCCACAAATCTTGTTTTTCCTGCCAACAAGTGTTTTTTTAACTTAAAACATAACAATAATATTTAGTGGTCTCAATCAAGGAGATTGATTTTGGGTGGTCCGGTCCTTTTTTTTCTTTAAAAAAGGCGCTGCGGGTCTTAGGTCAAGGGGTCTTGTGATCTTCTTTTCGTGGCCTCCCATCCCTGCTACCACCTACGGGGTCCTTTCCCCTCCACTCTCTGTGGCTCACCCATTGTCGCCTGGTTTCTCGGTACTCTTCTTCCTCCTTTGGCTCCTTTTCCTCCTTTCTTTGCCCTACTCCCTTCGTTTGTCTCCTTCCTCTTTCTCCTATCTTCTTCTCCTTGTTCTCCTCCCATTCTTGGTACCATGGTACATATTGGGATATCATGTGTTGATATCCTGCTCTTTTGATATTCTACTTTAATATTGAGAAATAGTTACTATAAAATTTGAATCTAATTTTATAACTTATGCCAATTTAGGGTAGCATGACTTGTTAGTGATTTGGTTTAGACAGGAGTCTTTGCTGTAAGAGTCTAGTTTTGACAAGTTTCAAGAAGCCATCATATTAATTGTTTGTTTTTAAATTGTTATATGCCAATTTACTTTGGACTCTTGTTGGGTAACTAAGTTTACTGTTGTAGAGTCACCACTTGGCCAGATAAGGGATGGTTCTAGAGAGGCGATTTTATTTGAGAAGACGGTTGATGGATCAAAAACGGAAAGTGTCAACTAATAAAAGCATCGAATACCACCCAAAAGTTCATATCTGATGAGGGAACTTGAACAAATTTGAAGGCATCATATAGACTGTTGAAATATATATTCTTTGTTATTTTATTTATTTTCTTAGTTGGAAACTTTCTAAATGTTATATTATCCTATTTAATGAGTGGTGTTTGTAAGGAGAGATAATGTGATTTCTTGAATGAAAATATGGTGCTTTCTTAGGATGACATCCTTGAATATCTCTCTGAAGATATTTATTAGTTTATAAATTTTGGCTTGAATCTTTGTCCTGTACCCCTTTCAGTCTTTATTTACTGTTCTATGATGTATTACTAATACTGCAATAATAAAAGCCCAATGAATGTGATAATTGGATTCATACTAGACAGCAATGGGGTCTGTGCTTGCATAAAATAAATACACTAGTGCTGGAATAAACATAGTCCAATAAAATAGGATGTTTTGAATAGGCCTACAGAATTATAATTATTGCTACTGATGTCCAACCGTAAAATTGGTTTATAAAGTGAGCTAAATTACGTTTTAATAGAAAACTCCTGTCAGTTGAGACTTTACAGTTTTGTTGTTGTTGTTGAATATGAAGCTGCTGTCCCTCTCATTCATCCTAGCTGTAGCAACCCGGTTTAGTGTCTACTGGTGCCTGGCAGCATTGTTTGGCTGGGCCACCAAGAAACAAGGGATCCTGGCCAGGACCCAGGTCTAAGTACTACACTAGCATTGGCCATTTCTAGGTCCTAATAAGGGTTTGTACATCCCCTTTTCCTGGCTGTACAAGGACTTAATCCTTGAGGTTTGGAGTCTTTGAACCTTAAAAAGGGGTTTGGTGTCTTTGTCCTATGGGTTTCCAGCACCATAACATGTTAACTTGGAGAAAAGAAGAAACGGTTTGCTCGCTACAGCTTGGGGGCATGCTAGACCAGTTGATCTGGCATGTATTGATAGATGTACATGCCAAGTGTCTGGTACGCCATTAATATCGGATAAACATGTCCAGATTGCTGCTGAGATATCTTAAGAAACATG